>JAGGAP010000244.1:0-46090 GCA_017657235.1 Termitomyces sp. T73sscA | reverse complement strand
AGCATGGCCTAGCATGGCCCAGCATGGCCTGGCCTGGCCTGGAATATGGGCCATATTCCAGCCGGGTATAACACTAGGCTCGGAGGGCGCGCGGAGGGGCGAGAACGGCTGCGACTGGTCCGATATGTGTTCTCAAATGGGTTCGGACGCGTCCGGAGGTCGAAACGAGCGTGCTCAGTCGGGCTGCATGCGTCGAAGGTGAGCAACAACGAAACTGAAAAGAATAATCAGCTCATTTTGAGGCTCGGAGGGCGTGCGGAGGGGCCAGAACAGCTGCGACTGGTCCGATGTGTATTCCCAACTCGGTTCGGACGCGTCCGTGGGTCGAAATGAGCATTCGGAGCTTGGGCTCCGGGTCCCAGAAGTGAGCAGTGACGGTCGGAGGCCCGAAACGTGCCTAAACCCATTAGAATTTTGAATTGAAAGTAATAATCGACGCGTTTTGAGCCTCGTAGGGCGTGCAGAGGGGCCAGAAGGGCTGCGACTGGTCCGATGTGTATTCCCAAATGGGTTCGGACGCGTCCGGGGCTCAAAACGCGCACGTCGCGTCTGGGGAGAGCGTGGGAGGTGTTCGCGACCGTGCGAAACCAGCCTCGACGCGCCGGTGCCAGTTAGAATTTTGAATTGAAAGTTATAATCGGCGTGTTTCGACCCACTTCCACCCCCCTCGTCACCCCCTCTCAGCCTAGTCACTACCACACCCTGTATTCTCGACATGTAAACTCTGGCGACGAATGTAACTACTAAAACATGGCCTAGCATGGCCCAGCATGGCCTGGAGCATGGCCTGGAGCATGTTAGGATATCCTATACAAGCAATTAGTATATAACTAGTTTATTTTTGGCTAAAACATGGCCCAGCATGGCCTGGAGCATGGCCTGGAGCATGCTAGAATATCCTATACTAGTATGACTAGGACCGATAAGACTATAAATACCCCAAGTTCTAGTGGTACATACTAAACAATCCAATTTGACAACTCCAACCATCTGAAAGACATGCTTACGAAGATCTCCACAGTCACTGCTATCACCGCCCTTATCATCTGCGCCCCTGTCAGTGGCACTCCTCAATACGATGTTGAAGAGATTCTGAGAAACGCAAACCGTATTATCGCAATCCCACTCGGCGAAGAGTGTTAGTTCATCTTTTTTTTCCCCTCAAGTTACACATCAGCTGAATCCAAACTTCTAAAGGTTGGACTAAGTATCCATATGCTGTGAGTACTGTTGTCTCATACGAGTGGTAATCTTCTATCTAACGTTATTCATACCTCTAATTAGAGATGTAATTTAACACCACTTTTTTTACACCCTCTGACAGACTAACGACAAATTTTAGGCGTCTACCCCAATATCTGTTGCACGGACGGGCCAGAAAATCTGTCCGGCAAGTAAGTTATCAAACGTCGCTCGCATCGTCCCATTACAATCACACGTTTCCCGCAGATGTGTGACAAGGGACACTATGGACTCGGAGTGTAAAAAATATTTTTGATTGAGCAATATGTGAATAGAGTGTCAAGGTATTATTCCTCATTCTCGAATCTCGTTTGATTCCGATAAACAAATCACTAGAAATCTCTTCACAATTTTGTCTCTACGGACAATTCCTTCTCTAACACGACTGAAATTCTTGGACTTCATACTTGTCTGTGTAAAGAACAATTTCCTATCCATCGATGCACATCGAACTTTGGTCACGGCATACAACGATCTGATAGACTAGAAGATCATTCTGTTCATGCAGCAGGACAAGCGCCCGAGCTCGCCGCAGCTTCAATTTTAGCTATAATATCGTAAGCTTTTCTGGCTGTGTGTGCATGAGAGACCTAGAATAAACAATCCGCAACGCCCATATTTTTGTCGACTCTACCTTCAGTTACCCATTTTTCGTTAATCTTGTTCGATTTCTTAACGCGACGCTTTCTATCCTTGACGAGAAACCCGAGTGTGTTTCCCCAGTGTCTCGTCCTAATCGCACGTTATTGGTAGTGGCACGTAAGTATTGGATGCTTTGACATACCTCAGCAAAGTCTTCATCTTATCTACACACCAAAAACTCTCGAGGTTGTCCTAAATTACTAAGTAATTCATTCGAGATACATGAACCAACAACTTTATCAATCTCAATCAGCTCATGTACCTCGACGTAATCTCTTTCTGGCGGAAGCACCTTTCGATTACCCCCGTTTCGATTCTATTCGACTGCAATAGGTACGGCAGGAGCGTGTCGCGCGCGACGCCCTCGCAGAAAGAGACGCACGCACCGTGGTTCGAGGTCCTCGAGCGCGGGTATGAGGACTGCAAAGAATGTTCTTGGATTACTTCCTGTGTAATCAGTCAGTCGTCGTAATCGTGTAAAAGAAAGGCTAAAAAAAACCTGTAAACCGTGCAAAGCTGTCCCCTGTCAAGCGTGTTGAGGCGTGGATAAAAGAAGAACGGAGACAGACGTACACACACTGACACGCCGCATACCTCACCCGGGGGGTGAGAATCTCCAAACATTGGCGTGACGAGCCTACATAGTTTTTTCTTGTTAAGTAGACGTAGGATATAGAAAGAAAAACACGCACTCGACGACTTTACCGAGTTGCACCTACGTCGCACGTCAGTACGCTGAGGGTGGAAGACACAAGAATCACATACCTTGCTAGTACCCTCGCCGATTGCGGCGATGGCCATGAGCCCCGTAGCTTGTGAGCATGGAGGAATGTACTGGTCATGTGAGAATCAGCGTGAACGTGAATGAGGAGACACGAACCTGGAGCGCGGGAGGCAAGACTGCGCGGCCACCCATCGCGATAGCGAGTCGATCTCGAGACTGTTTATACAGCGCCGGCGGGGAGTCTGTTTCCGACGAGCTAGAGTTTGCTGACGGCTGTTTGGAGTGAATTAGTGAAGGAAAACAAAATACAAATGCAAACTGACGTCGTCTTGAGCGAGCTAGCCAGCCCCCCTTCTGCATCCTCGTCGAGCTCTCCCATGGCCTCGAGACACGCCCGGACGAGGACGTCGACCCAGCCGTGGACACGGCGGACCATGGAGGGGCGTGCCTCTAAGAGTGTGAGCATTAATTCCAGGGCGCCGAGACGAAGTGTCTGGCGGAGGACTTGTTCTTCTGCCTCGTCAAGGTTGGTGCCAGGGCTGGTGGCAGTAGGGGGAAAGGTCAACGCCGTTGGTGTGGCGGCAGCGGGGAAGGGATGGCTGACGGTTGGCACGAGCTGGACTGCAGGGGCATCGCGGAGGACCAGCGAATGAGCGCATCACTGGCGTCTGGCACGAGACACGGCACTCACCACGTCGGTCTCTGCGAGGGCCAGAATTCGAGTCGATTGTTGACGGCCTTTTCGGCACTGCAGCCATCAGCACACTTGCCACACGCGCGCGCGTCACTCTCTCGTTGTCGCCCAGCACCAGGGTTTGCAAGGATCTGCGTCAGCTCCAGCTGGATCCCTGGCGGCACGACGCTCGACATCGAAATTTCTCCATGACTCATTGAATCTCAATCGCGTGTCGCTGTTCTCGTCTGCACACCGAGCGGACCAGCGTCGAGAAATAAGTACGTGATTTATCACGAGATCTGATAAGGTTTGCTTTTCTGATCAGCTCTTGAATGCAGTGTTGATACTCGCCGCGGGGCTGAGGCCCTTTCTCATTCGCAATTCGGCGGAAAAACGTACGTATATATGCATCTTCCTTATCTAATCCTTCTTTAGGTGTGGAGACGTTCTTTGCCGTCGTCTCCTTACCTTTACAGTCGAGCTTTTTCACTCCATCTTCAACAAGCAATACCCTTTTTCACAAACTCCAAGTTCACCACCCATCCCTAGCCCGCCCATCATTACTACATACTGTAGCCATTACCGTTGCATAATTAGGCACCGAGACCCGCTTCGTGTTCTCCCACTGATGTTCTCCATTGTCTTCCAGTTCATCATGGCCTACGTTATCTACTGTACCTTGTCCTCGAGCTAGCGCCCTCTTTTCATCGTCCACAATCTCCTCCTCTTCATCCCCTCCCCAATCTGACGTGTCCTTCATACCTGAATTCTCAGACTGTACTCTTCTTCCGCTCCCTCCACCACTACCGTTGCCTTTGCGTTTACATCCATCAGGTTGAAAGCGTCAGTCGGGATATTGATGTCGATGCTCGAATTGGACCAGCGCGGCTCTGGCTTCCCGCACGTCGCTTAGGCTAGATCCTTCCAACAAGAAATGGGGCCATGATGATGGGAAACAATGATAGGGCGGTGGTCAATCTGCATTCATGATCACCGTCTCCATAGGGCTGAACGTCATTAGCGTCATCATTGCAAGGTATACAGTGGCATTTGAGGCACACTGCGCGTACATCAAACGTCTCTCTCGTTTGGGCTCTTGAACCACACGTCAGCAAGTATGGAGCCCCCGACCCATCATGAATACCTTCGTGACGCCTCTACTATCAGTCCGCCTGATTCCTTTCATCGGCAATGAGCTCGCTGATGATACGTCTCTGTCAGTTCCACTCACTGGCCCATGGTTAACATATGTCGTTGCTCGGTGCTGGCGGGAGTTCGAGTCACGATGACTTTCTTTTTAAGCAGTACACGTGGAATGTCGTTCAGATACGCTGTCAGTCATCTTTGTTTTCAAAGCTGAACATTCCCGTAGCTGGTCCTACCCCATTTCGTGGCAGATGAACCGTCTGTGTTTTGTTCACAACATTTGCTCTCACATGCATCCTCACCAGGCATGGCTTTTCTATGCTCGACGGCACCACGCAGTGATTCTCACGCGTTGGCATCCACTCCCCATGAGCACCTTCTATTGATCTCGTTACCTTTCGACTGGTACTTTGGGCGTTTACAATATGAGCACGTCTTATCAAGTAAGCGGATCCATCTAAATACGAGAATACCCTCGAAAATGATACACTTGTTGGCGATGCGTTGCAGCAGAGTGAGAAGGAGAGAGGGGTTGTTGGGTTGTTGCAGGTTAGAGCGCCAGAATTGATATTCGAGAGCCAAGTTGGATTCGGTTGGTTTGGGAAGAGGACGACTGAGTTCACAATTTGCTTGATTCTGCTGGGAACTGTGTTGAATCAAGCCTTGTCCGTTCCGCTGGACCATCCGTTGACCATATACATCACTGTCATTCATTTCTCGCGAATTTTGTGTGCTTTTTTGCGGTGATTGTGTCCCATCTTCCACATGGCATACTTGAAATTTCAGGCTCTCGAATACACTCAGGCGTACGCCTCGACTTACGTCGACATTTTATGCAAAAACTAGAAGACGAAACTACCAAGTCCGTGAGATAGATACCAAAGTAAGACAAGAGTCGCGTGAAGATGTCACAAAGACAAGGGGTTATACGAAGAGCGACAAATAAACAGACATATAAAGAGACACGATAGAAAAGTTGCTACAGTAAGAAAGATGAAAAAGCACGCAACCTTGATGATGGGTATCACGAAAGATGCTTGCGGTATTGGTCAGTAGGTATATAACTGCCAGAATCACAAAGTCGGCACAGCAGTTTAGGCCATATACATAAATCCGGAAGCGGCGGCTACTAGAGCCCATGGCGGGATAATTACTCATTGGCTACCTATCATGATCGACGTCAGCTTTATCTGATACACCGGTCGCAGTTCGACGTGCACAAACCTTGAGTATTTTCGGTCTGCCTTCGTCCTCGTCATCATCCAGATAGCTCTGCCTGTCTTCGAGCTTGTGTCCTCCACCTCCCAAGTCGTCCGTATAACCTCCATACGCACCTTCACCCGCATCCTGGACAGGGGCACTCGCATAATTCACCGCATATGGTGGCTGCTCCTTCGGTAACGTGGGTGACGCCGAAGAACCCACTAGCGTCGAGCTAGCATGAGTTGTACCATAGGTCACCTGTGACGGGTTCCGCGCGAGGTCCGACTGCTGAACGTACTGCCCGGGGTGCAAGCCCTGCGAGTAGTCCTGATCGTTAGTCGCATGATCGGCGTTTGGATGATGGTTCAACGACATCCCCCTCTGCATGCCAGCACCAACGCCAGCCCCAACCCCCGGACCCACCGAATTATACCCTGCTCCGTTCCCGTATGCTCCGCTATGGAATGCTGCTGGTCCCGCAAACGCAGGGTACGGCGTAGCGCCGTCCTGGAATCCGCTCGCAAATGCACCAGGGTCCCTCGTGCTCCGTGCTCGTGCAACACCAACACCCGCAGCGCCCGCCGTACCACCGGAGGCGTAAGCGTTGTTGTAGAGTTCTCCAGGTGCAGGGCCAAGGTCACGCATGCCGTACGCCTCTTGTGAAGCGAGAGCCGGCTGGGAGTACGTTCCGTGGGAAGAAATGTCGGAGGAGTATTGTGGGTGGTCAATATAGGAGGTGGGTTGGTCAGAGGGAGATCGGTACGGGTCATCGTCGTCGTCATCGAGGAAATGAGGTGCTGGTGCTGCAGCGGCTTCGGCAGCGGCAGCTTCAACCTCACGGTCGAATTGCTTGGCGCGGCGGCGTCGGATGATCACAAATATAAAGATAATGAGTAGACCCAAGACGATGAGGCCAACGACGGTAAAAACGCCCGCAACTGCGCCTTTGTTTTCAAAAAAGCTGACAAATATGTTGTCAGCAAGTTGTGCTCATGAAGCCAAGGGAGAACGTACCTATTAGATGAGGATGGAGCAGCAGTTCTAGTCGGAGTCTGCGCGGAAGAGGAGAATAGAACAGTTGTGGTGATGGCGACTGGGCCTCCAGCTGCGACGGTAGTGCTTGTTGATTGGGAGGTAGTCGTGGGAGTTGTCAAGGTCGGTAAGGATGTGGATGTTGAGGTGATGGTGATTATACTCGACGTCGTGTCAGAGGTTGAGCTCGAGATAGCGGTGTCAGTCAGGCCTGTCGTCGTTGCCGAAGTGACCGTCGTTTCCGTCGTTGAGACCGTTGCTGTCGTTGCTGGCGACGACAAGTCAGAGGTGGAAATGGATATTGGTAAGCTTGGCGACAGTGACGTCGTAGTGCTCGAAGCGGATGTCGCCGTCGAGGTCGAGAGAGAGCCCGACGAGGAGGCAGAGCTAGACTAATTCAGCGAAGCCGCAAGGGAACAGAACGAACGTACGACAGGAGAGATGCTGCAAAAGGACAAAGATCAAAACGGACACACGGAAGCGGCAGCGGATGACTCACAAGAGGAAGTGCTATCAGCCATTTCGAGTGTGGCGCAGACAGGTAAGGAGCGTGGAGGCGCACAGAGAGTGGCGGAGGGCTTAGATGGAAGTAGATCGTCGTGCTCAACCACCAGCCGCGCTTCTGAAAATTCATCACATCTGCTTATGTCAGCCGCCTACCGTGTCTTGCCGTCCTTCACTCGTGCTCCCCTAGCCGCCCGCGCTCGGATCTTAGGCTTCTCGCAAAGCTATCATCTCGAGCATTTCTCGCACATGTGGTCGAAATCAGGTTTCTTTATGGCCGCACGCGAGCTCAGTTGTCTCATGTCTCCCGCCTCGCGCCTAAATACGTACTACGAGCCACGTAAACTTGACTCTTGTCAGCCGCGTCGAAGTGTTTCGGCATGCTTCATTCGGTCGACTCCTACGGCAAGTCTATCATTACTTTTTCATGTAGGTTTCTCCGTCTTCCCTGTTTTACCAAGCATCTCGCCATCTTCCTTGTGCCGTCTACCAGTTCTCACGGCAATGGACCTGCTCTTGAGCTAATCATGGATCGAATTTCTGCATTAAAGATGAACATGGGCCGCCTTGTTATCTTGTCTGTTACCGCCGTTTCTCACGGTTCGCCTCATGCTCAGTTGCTCTCGTACATTTGTCGAAATTCTTGTCGATGTCAGTCGATTTAGAATTCAATCGGTCTTATGCTGTATGGTAGTTGATTAGACGGATAACTCTTCAACGATACGTCCAAGGTTTAAACTGCGAGGAAAAGCATTTCTCGCTCATTAAAGTTTACTTTCTTTGACCAGCAGGATTGATGAAGACGTCAGGATGTTCATTTTAATCTTCCTAGAACATGAGTACAAAGTTACTGACTGTATGCTGGAGACATGTGTCGATATTCCTAGACTAGATGTAATAGTACGCCCTACAGATGAAGGATACCCTTGGTAAGACTCGTTCCTTCTATCCCGGACTTGCCACAACACATTTACAGGAATACCACTCCTTTTCATAGACCCAATCGCATGATTACATCCGCTGCGAAACACTCTCGATGAACACAAGGTATCTCGTCTATGCACCCACAAGCCGTCAACCGATGATGACGCAAGACAACGATTCGGTCTTTGTCCTTTATATTGAGTAAGCGAAGGTGTTATAATTTCTGGAACCAAGGAATCCTTTTATGGAACAATCGCTATGAAGGACTCAAGTTTTAAAGGTACCTCGCAATTCACGTCCAGGTTTCACCCCCAACCATGATATATTCCGCTGATGTCGCTAAACAACTCACGTTTCACCAAAGGATCATAGGATACTTTGGTTCTAGAGTGACATCCGGCCTTACGTTCATCTACCAAAATTACTACAACGCTATTCATATCAACGGAGACATGCGCGAACAAATCAAATGGTAAGAAGTCTCCAGACTGATTTCGGTCATCCGTCGCTCATGTCATAGCCTCCGAATAAATGAGGAAGCTATTTTCAAGCGGTACAAAGAGCTATATCTAACTATGAGTATGTTGCACAATGCGGATTTGACCCCAGCCAAGTTTCTGGACTGCGAAAAGAGACTATTACACGACATGTATTGTCTACAAACCGACTTCGAAACTGTCTCCACAGGGCTAGATGTAAGCCGCCATGCCCATATCCAATGACTTATGACTAAAACACTACACCAGCGAATCATGCCGTCAGTGATAAACAAGCTAATCAAGAAAAGAGTAGCAGAATTTCTAACGACGAGCTCGGCGCTTAGTGCCGAAGAGGTTTTGGAACAGAAACAGACCTTTCAAAGTGAGTATGTACCTTTTCCGATGATTCACGTTATTGATTGTCCTCGGCAGGTTGGGTCGATGCACGAGCTCGCGCAGGTCGTTGGGATCCCAAGGATGTGCTGGATTTTACTGTTATTGTTTCGAATAGCAACGGGGTAGCGCCGCCAGCGAAGCCAGTCAGTCAACCTCCATTATCGGATCAAGTGTAACTTGATACAATTACATCGCGAAACGATATTTCTTGTCAATCAGTTACATATCTTATTTCAAATAAATAACACTGAAACCCCCCTTTTTGACCCTGCTGATCGTTCGTTGAGATGACAGAAAAAGATCTCAAGACCACGGAGAGAAGTGCTACGCTTTCTTGCGCTTGTGCATAGCTCGTACAACGGTTTATGCGTAACTGGTCAATCGACAGTGATCGAAGTTTGTATTGTATTCTTGGCTCAACAATCAAAGACAAAAGCATCAATGGCCTTTTCGAGGATCTGTGCATGTTTCTATCGTTACGTTAACAGAATTCTTTGTTCTGATAGGACAAAAGACAATAATCATTATTATAAGGGAATAGAGTTTAAAAAAAGGAGAATTCAGACACGTCTTAAATCACAATTCCCAATGATTTCCACGACAGTCTCGCGAATTGGACTTGCTCTCCGAATCATCTTCTTTCCTGTCTTTCTTATTGTGCATAGGAAGGAATACCGAACAACAACACAACTGCAGAAGCTTGATAAGAAAATGAAAAACATTGTATCAAAGTACGAGGAGTACGATGCGAAGTACGATCTCGATGTCGACTTTGACCATACAAAGAGCATTGACAATAAGATTCGCTCGTAAGTAGACTGATCAATGTCGGTACGTTCATCGCTCACCTGTTGAATTTCTTAGATTCTCGGCTCAAATATCAGAAAAACGAGAGCAAGCACTCTTACTCGTCAAGGACAAAGGAGACTTCTTCTGCTTAACAAACGGTCTATGGAAGGACCTATTCAACCTCAACATAGAGGTAGATCAGTTTACTGAGGAGCTGGATCAACATATCTATAAATTCGTCGATTTATGCCTCGAGGAGAGCTTCAAGAAGCTGAAAGCGATCGGGGAAGGTACGAAGCCTTCGATTCCTGCAGACTTGAGGCACGGTTGAGAACATTCTCGCATAGCTAAAAGGGCTGCGTCGAAATCTGAAACGAACGAAAAGGACAAGATTGTTCATTAGTACAAATTTCGAATTGCTGTTGTAACTTACCGTACTATCATATCATAACATCACAACCGTCGTCAAGTTGGCCTATCCTGAGACACGAAGTCCTATCGCGGCCCAAACGTGAACGTTCGACTTATGACATATTCATCTATGAACAAGAAGTTAGAGGCCATCCACTGCGAAGCGAGTCAGTTACGAATTCTAACAGCGCCTTTGAAGGACAAGGGGGGAATGACTTGTTCGAACCTCCAAAATGTAACAAACGACGCAGGTACTGAGAATAGCTGAATCTGATACATGAAGCAACAATCTAATATGATGCGCCCAATGAGAAATGTGTTCTGACTATCCGCGTATCCTCCCGTATGCACTATCCTCCTCGAAGCCTGAACAGGGATATGAAAACGCGCACATTTCTGATTTCGCACACACTTACTTACCATCGATGACGCGGAACCGGGAACAGCAAGATCATCACCGTAGCGTTGATCCTTCACCGGGAATTGTCTCCTCTTTGTGTCATGGCTCGGGATAGGCGGGCCGGATGAGCCGGTGGTGGAGGGTTGGTACTGGCTCTGGATATGGCATTCATTCTACAGGATGGCGAGGAATTAGGGACAGGGTATGAAGAAAGTCTGAAACCGTTGTCGACAGCGGGCTGGTATCCCTGGCGCTGCTGGTTACGACGTCATGATTTGAGGATATTGGATACGTGCCTGAGCTGGGGGTGGGTATTGGTGACGGCAAGAGATAGATCGAGCCGCTGCGGACAATGATGAGTTAGAACAAGATCATTGTTCAGATCACATACCCCGAGCAGGCGGTCGCGATGGGTATTGATGGATCCAACGCGGCGACGGCTCAGCTGAGTAAACTCGAGTCGGTCGCGTCCCCGTCGTACATCGTCGCCAGACTCTGGAGCGGAAGCCTGTAGGCATCTGTGAATGGCGATGGCGGCGCAGGGTGAGTGTGCGACGGAGCCATCGTTGTTCCAGGATTATTGGCCGATATCGTCTGTAGATCATTCCACGCGTCTTCGTCTGCCTCCTGTTGCCTCCGTGCGATTTCTTCGTTCTCCTTCCTCGTCTGTTCCTTTCTCTTTCTAATCTCCTCCTCACGTTGGCGCATCTCCTCCTGTTGCCGAAGGTGCCGAGTTCGCTCCTCCTCTTGCTGCTTAATAATTTTCTCCCGCGCCTCGTCTTCATTTGGCCTTTGTCGTCTCATCCGCTCTTCGTCTCCAGCAGCAGCGGCCTTCTGCGCCGTAAGTAAGGCCTCGGTCCTACGGAGTTCAACATCCGGCTTGCCGTCAAGATTAAGCTTTTGCATGGCCCTGATGTTATGCCTGTGCTCTTCGGCACTCGACAGCACCTGCGTTTCCCCAAACCGGACTTCGGCCTTGGACGTTCGACCCTAATGAGTAGTATTCAAGTCTATGGCGCATTGTATGAAGATCGGCTTAATCTCTCCCATAGACCATAGGCCACATCATGTGTGTCTCAGTCTTCAAAACAAGTCACTCACTAGGTTAAGATTGTGCCTCTGATCCTCGGTCAAAAGAGCTGTAAAGTCCCGGTGGAGAGGCAGATACATGAGAGTCACAGTTCCAGCCAACTTGATAAACGCGAGCAGACGTTGAACAGGTGTTGCATTGGGCCAGCATACTGTATCTCGCCGTCATGAACATGGTGCAGTTGTGCTGATCACGATTCAGTCGTATATAGCTTTAATTTAATCTTCACGAGGTCAATCGTGTTTAACGATCGAGAGAACCGAGAAGCCGGATTTTACAAGAATTTGAACTGCGTTAGTACATGAAAAGATGTGGTCGAGTCACGTATCACGTCACGTTCCTGACTCGTTTTATTTTTGCAAACGTACAAGTACAATTTCACGTTCTTGCTGATTTCTAGGCTTTTTAGCAACGATACCCGAAATTCCAAAACAATACCATGCCAAGTTTCCGGCAACGTTGAAGAGGACCTGTGACGTGTTTGCGTAACTGTGTCGTAACTCAGGAAAGTCGATGCCGTCCTGAAACGCAAATTCGGTAACAAACAGCTCATAATATCGCTCCTCGTGCAGAAACGTTTTTCCTCGGTTGTTGAGAACCAGCTGACTGGAAACTTCTGCTAGAAATTAAAGATTCCTAGTCCCGCCTCAACGTCCGCTAGTACTGAAGTTGAGTTAATTTCCTATGTCCAGTATCTGGAATGGAAGATGAAGCCAAGATCTACCATTGACCAACGCTTGTGTAGATAACAAAAAGATATACCGAATGGGATACCCCTGACACCCCATCAGGTCCAGAGAACTTCTTACTTTGCACACCGACACTTCAGGGAAATTGATCTGTCGAGAATTGTTTAAAAATACGAGTTCTCGAGGTATAAGCGTGGATGATAGTGGAGCTAATGCAGCTGCACATGGCTAGACTATCTATAGCTGCTCCGGCTCCTATCTACGCTACTGATTGCAATTCCTCTTCCGACCGATAAATACTCATCGAGACCTGAACTCGACCTTGTGGTAATATCCCAGCTATATTGAACCACACGCATTTCTTCGTCTAAACATGATCACGATTTTCCTCTGCGCATTGAATGGTAAGTGATCACAAGTATTGACAATGATTGATATTGATATGGTTGCCTCATGCCCGCCTCATTTTTCTGACAGTACATAGGGTATATTATCCAAGCAACTTCATCAAACCATGTTTGAAGTAGCCATCGTCCTATTCCCCTTCCATGTCACGATCTTGCATGTTAACGGTATGATCTATCTAGAACTACTACAAGCTAACTAACTCTGAAAGTCGTGTAAATAATCAGCATCTTCGATTTCCAACAAACACCTTTTACTTTCTATGGACTTTGTTGGTAATCGGTGTACAATCTATAATTCCATCCCTTCTCTACACATCGTTGCAGAGTCGACACAAGTACATTGTCTCTTTCGCATGGATACCCGAACGTTTTCGTCTTACAGGCTGTCTTCCCACCACCCAATATGGATCTCAGAAGGAGGAAGATCAGTATTGGAATGCTGCAGCAGCGGGACGACGGCAGCTCGAAAGCTCTGATGGCCGCTTCAGGTCGAGCGCAAAGACGTTAACCAAAATTCCCGTCCTTATGTCGTATACACCTGCTCTATTGCCGCCATACCGTATGGAACACGCCCGGAAACTCCCAGATAATAGAGAATACTATTTAGCTGCTCGTACACTTTGTAAATGGCACAGGATGGTGTTCCCAGGTCTAGTATGTTGGCATGTCGTTCATGAGTCCGTAGTGTTGATTTTCTAGGTTCACCCTACGCTACAACAGGCTGATCGTCTGCGACGAAGCATAAGCTACAGAGATCGCCAGGCAATACACAGGATGTCGCGCTTATTGCCTGATGAAACTGTTTTTGGACAAAGGTACAAGTGGAAGCCGATTTACAGGGATCTGTGGCAAAGATGAATGGAAGAGAGGAAGCGCGAAATAGAGGTGCTGTTTGTCTGTCAGCCGGTCGTGAACGACGAGGGAAGCGAAAACCTCAATACATCCATGGCTAAGACAGGACAGTTTACATGATAATAGATAGCGTCTATCTCAGAGATTATATTGAGCAATGTGCCTCATGATCATCAAAGATGCGAGCAGTTCTAAACGCGATGATATCAATTATGGTTCAATCTTTTAAACAGTAGAATAGACACCTAGTGCCATAGGAAAGAAATCCTCATATATTGTGAGATAATTTCCCGAGACGCTAGGATCGTACTGCGGCCTGATGTCGTAGTGAGCAACAAGCTGATCGCCCTCGGTCGTACACTGCATAATACAAGAGGAATGCCATAAAACCTCTCTATCATACAGAAAAACTCATCTACTCACAGACCATTCTTGGCCATCCATGACACGACGCTCCCAGCAATATTCATTCCCATCAAATGCAGTGAATTTTCGATGCAAGGAACTGTAAGCACTGTATCAAGCAGTCAACGCACAAGTGTCGAATGACGTCATCTGACCTTCCGAAAAGACCAACTCTCTTGAGATAATTCTGCATAGGTATTGACACGATTTGTGGGTTTCTTATGAACGAGATCGCTCCAAGGCTCTCGTTGGCCGCAAATTCGAGTGTCACGACAGGTTTAGATTCAAAGGGTAATGAATCCCTATGAGGCGAACCCCGGACACCCATGCTATATATTTTTGTGGTCGTGCCATTGGATTCTCGTGCGATGTGGAAGAATACTCTATCATAGAGATCATCAAAATCAGTTATTATGAGAGTTCCAGTGCGATCTTCGAGAATGTATGGGGGGACCATCGGGTTGGAGTCTTAGACTGAAAAAAGTTTGGGGAGCGGAGGACCAGAAGCTTACCTTTCTTATATATACACCAGGGAAAGATTGGTGACACATCAGTATTACGGCAAAAGAACTGATAGAAGCAGTGACTGAAAATTTTTATGTGCTTCCAGGACGGGAGTGACTCAAAATAGCCAGGAGATCGCTTGAGAGCTAATCTACCGTCCAAGCACTTATCCAACTACTGCAACTAGCGTCTCCTGATGATATCTGCATGATGCAGAGCATGTGATATGGATAGCACCGCCTCATAGTCAAGTCCATGGCCATGGGACTCCGGGAGAGTTGGGACAGCTTCAAGAAGGCTTCCGAAGTACCCTCTCGGTCACACGTGCCGATCATGTTGTTCAAGAGTCACATCATGGACAATAAGCATGTAAGGCCGCGTAAAATTCAAATACCTACATTAAACAACGAATAATGGCGGAAGGCCTTAGTAGTAGCTGAAATCCTCACTTTCAATGTTCGACTAGCCTTGCTGAGACTTAGAATCGAGACCAGGGTAGAGGACCAGAAAACAAGGACCGATAATTAAAATCATAAATGGTCTTACCAAGGTCTAACACCCCTGCAATAGTGCAGCATAGGAATTTGTTGTTGTGAGATATGTGAACTAGAAGAGGAAAGAAGCACGCGGCATTAGCTCCTTGAAGTATCAGTGATGAGTACTCAATATTCAATACTGTGACTTCACTCGATCTTATCTCCCACAATGTTGATCAGGAGATAATACTCACACTAAGTATGGACATCGCAATTGTCACAGGCAGATCATCCGCTTAAGGTCAGTACAATGATCATCGTATCACGTCTTGGTTTCCGCCACGCAGTCTTAGGCTTGGTAACCAGCTGATGCGCTTGTCCATCGCGATGATGTGACACAATTCTACCCTGTGATGTACACGGAAGTCAATAACCCTTCTTTTAAAACCTAACGAAAGAGAGACACAATGAGTATACGCGTCTACGTAGATGCATTATGAATTTTTGAGAGCCATCGTTTTGTCAGATGCCTTAAACAGTCCTTCCTATCTTCCTTTCTCCCAATATATTGCCTGCTGATTCGCAAAAGTCGACCATCATCAGCCTTCGCTATGGAGTTACTTTGATGCTCACGCACGTGTTAATCTTGGGTCGATGAAGGTAGCGTTCGCGATAAGCCTGGTGCTATTTGGGACCTTAATACACCAGGTGTGCACTGTTGACTTACTGGGAAACTTACGACGACCACCTCTTCCTGAAGATCCTTGAGAGCAGCAGTTTCTTATGTAGGGCTATTATATCAGGTAATTCTGGTATACTTAGTAATGTGGGTTTGTCTCAGAAGAGACTGTAATCGTGAGCTGACAACGGTAACCTATCAGACCTCTGGAAACTGCACATACGATCTTCATTGTACAAGCACAATCCTCATATTGGCGCTGGTTCAGGTCATCCACATTCTTTGGTTTTGAGTAGTAAGCATTGAGACTGACGGGTCGCCAGACAGGCTTTCTTTGTTTTCCGCATCAACAGGTTCTCGCGTCCGCCGTCCATATGCCTCCGTTTGGTCCTTTCACTCCTTCATTTCAGGTGCATCAACAGTGGGTAGTCATCTTGATATTCTGTACCAAACATTAGAAACTTTTGCTCTCACGGATAGGTTCGACTGGCGCAGAGATTTAGTTTTCCATCTACATGGTCTTGGCGAAACGTATAAGTTTCACGTTTCACCACGAATATGATATCGTTGACCTAGCAATGGAACCCAGTCTATTCTAACACGTCCTTTATGGCGTATGGCTGCAGAATGAATCGATAGCCGAAAAATGATCAACTTTTAATGTTTCAGGCTGAATGTCCGTCAACGACACGATGCTCAATACATTGCACCCATTTCCAACGGGTACATAAGTGAACATCGGCTTCCTCAAAAAATAGAATGTGTGCCGCTTTCGCTGCTATCCTTGTCTGACCTATGATAAGGTGTCGTTGACTTCAGCGGAAGCGAGAATGTCAAGTCATATGAACAATCAGCTTGCATGTTAGAGCATGGGATGGGAAGACTCCGGCCTCTATCTGGTAAGTGCTAAAATGTGACAGGCGGTATCACTCATTTCAGTAGATGACGGCCAAGGAATGTTTGCAAGGAAGATAAGCATCTGCCGCGTGTGATTGACATTACCTACGGAGACCTCGCTTTCTCCTCATCGAGATACTCTGGCCAGACAAATTGTTCCTATATTCACTTGTTGTATCCCAGGACTCTGGTAGAAATCGCTCGTAATTTTAGCGTCCGTCGCAATCAGAAAGATCTATAATTATGTTTCTTTACCTTGTGACTATCGTGCCACTTAGACGTAGCACTGACTTTTATATCTTTACTTCCAATGGACTTTTTGTTGCTCAATGGAACACATATCCTGTTATCAAAGTCCCTGAAAGAGTCACACGGCACGGGCAAGAGAACAAACGAAGAATGGGTACACACGATATTATTAGGCCAGACAAACTCACGACGCGCAGTTCTCTTTCCCCTTCTGCATGGGTCTCAATACGTTTTCCTCCACTGAAGTTCTTTGATGCAGACGTCGTGTCAAATCGTGCGGTTCGTGTCGTTATTGATGTACATGATACATTAGTTAGTACATTAGTCAAGGCAGTCCACATAAAAGAATAAATTGGTTCCTTTCCTCAGATCGAAAATCCAAACCTTGATCAATTACGACTGTAGGATCAACTTCATGATCTCACATCCATCCCTCCGGCCAACCCACAACAGACCGACCATCTTCGTTTCTTCCAACAATAAATCCACGCGTTTAACGCCATTTCTCCTCTCCATAAGCGCATCAGCGTGCCTGTTGTACCGCGTCGTAAATGTCGCATTTACCATCCGTTGCTTATCGTCCCCCAATGAGTCCCAATCAAGGTGGGAAATACACTGATTGAGGTGTTTATACAAGCTCCGAAGCACGTCCCGCAGCGTGATGGGAGGCATCGCACCTCCGAATTGAGGAACGTGCTTCGAACGAGGAACTATATCGCATGGCCATTGTGGAATCGCTTCGATGACGACGCACATGCGAGTGCTGGGGGGATAAGTTGCGGGCTGCATCAGTTCGGCTTCTGTCAGTCTGACCCTCCGCCCGTTCGAAACCACGCGCGGGGCGTACTCCGGCGACGAGAGGTCAAATATAAAGCGAGGACGAGGATTTAGTGCGTTGATCCAGGGATTTATAAAGGTGGAAAGATCTCGAGTCGGTCGCTGCCTCACGATAGGAGCATCGAAGGCATTGCCAAAGAGAGCACGGCCATTCGCATGACCCTGCCTGGGGAACTGTGTTGTATCTTGCAGCCATTGCTCGCCTGGCCGGTTAGGCTTTCCCGCGTCCAAGGGCTTGCCCAAACGGCTTTGAGGTCGCTGAACTGAAGCGGAACGACCAAGCATTGTTCTGGAAAGGGGCCGTGGCGGATCTTGTACCCGTTGTTCACGGTGAACCGCGGGCACTGACCGACTACGCGGCGGTGGAGTCCACCTGCGGTAATCTCTGTCGACAGGCGGAAGAGGCCGAGGTACATGTTGGCCTGTCGTTTGAGCAACTGGAGGCATCGGAAAGCGGCCTTGTGTACCCGAGTATAAGGGCTGGATATTGGGAAGTCGTAAGTCGGGATAAAAGGGATAGTCCAACCCAGGGGTATGAAGGTATTGTTGTGCTGCGAAAGGATATGGAAACCTCTGAGGATAATGAATCGCAGTGAGGGGTGGCCTATAGACGAAGGGACCAGCCATCGTTAATCGTGCCCAGTCAGAGTCAACCCGAATTCCCACTCAGCCGCACTCGGGTCGGAAGCAGTTCGGATGGCGAAGTAGGAGTTTATGTGTTGCTGGAAACCATGTAATCTGAATCGAGTGACGGTGAGAACGGAAGAAGTCTTAAGGACTGCATACAGTGATACAACGGCTGCTTTAATAGCGACAAGGTGGCTTATCTTCAGTGACTGATGAATAAGATGATTGCATATGTGCGTGGACCTCGGATAGCTGTGAATGGTTATACGGGCGCTTGATGAGCTTCTCTACGACGAGTAACGCGGAACTGTCACTTAATGGTTCTTGCTCCGCACGATGGCATTGGATACCGGTGTAACTTCGAGACGGTCTCGGACTTGATGAGAGAGCTCTAGAGCAGTTGACGAGAGAGTTGTGGATTTTTCATTTCTCTGTGCTCAGAAGCACAGCACTCGGACCTACAATCAGAGCAATGGTCCGAGGACAGATATTCACCGCCTGGGACCATGCGGCAGCTTCCCACTGAAAAATTTATCTAAAAGGAAGCAGACGTCATATATGGGGAGGAGTTAGAATTCAGGTCAACAATGAATGACAGACCTTGAGTAGAAGACGATGGGGATAGCGACCATCCATCAGACATCAGATAACAATCAAACGTCTGACGTCGCAAACACTTGATCATCTATCAAATATCGACATTACACTGGGCATGAGAATGGTCAGAACAAACAACACGTCAACAACACGTATTCAGATTCAAGGAGCCAGCAACCAGCTCGAAGGCGTTGCGAAAGTATAGATTATTTCCATAAGTCGTTCAAAGACACAAACTGCCTGTCTTTAATCCCTCAAATCGACGATAACAGGTTGAAAGCCAGGCCCGCCGGCCGGAACACGCTGCCCTGCGCGCCAAGTTCCCGTTCCTGCAGGGGAATTCGCCGCGTTTACAAATACCGTTTCAGGTGACTTGACTGTTCCATCGTCAGCATGCCTTGCTGTGCATTGAATGTCCTCTATAGTATCCTCTTTTCTGACAGCATCTTCCTCGCTCTCTGAAGGGACATCCAGGTCGTCATCAGAGTTCTCGTCGTCGCCGTCGTCGTCGTCGTCGTCGATAACCTTAATCTCAGGTAATTCGCTGTTACCCTCAGATCCCCAAAGGTGAATGTGTGCTCCTCGCGACTCATGAATATGACCAAATACATGAAGCCGTGGACGAAGGCGAGGTAAGTGATTGCGGAGATCAGCACATCCAGCAAAATCGAGCGATTGGGTACGATCTAGGATAGAGGAGGGTGGGCAATGTGTTAATCTATCGTAAGTTAGAGAGGTCAGCAATGAGAATGCGTCAGCGTAAGAAGCGTACAAAATGTCCGTCACAGGAAACCTCGATACAAGGGCTGACAGCGACGCCTCAGTAAAAGAAAGAAGGGATTCAGATCGAAGATGCAAAACCTTCTCCATCTTCGCGATTGTAGTTGAATGCCCAGTCGTGAAACCAAGGAGACCACTTGAGCGATACGTGAGTGATAAGGGTGAACGGAGAAGTCGAGACTCACGGGAGAGCCGTACACACTCCAAGATCGGCCTCCTGGCTTGGTCTGGAATGTATAGGAAGCATCTTGAAGATACACTATCCCTGCTTCTCGTGCGCGTGTTCCAGTGAGTAGATCGATGATTTTGGCTCGTTCCTGATGGTAAATTTAGATAGAATCATGAGCGTCTAACACCTGAACGAACTTCGCACCTGTTTCCCGGCAGTACGATGCCACCGATGAAACTCCGCCTGGTACCAATCGTCATGCAGCGTGAGATCATGATTTCCTGCAATAATTCTAATTCGACATTCGGGCATGCAGCACGCGGACATAGCTGTAAACACATACATCTTGATCTTATGTGGCAGCTGATACAACCATTCCATGACTTCCTCAAACTCCTCGAGAAGTCCCAAGTTCGTCAGATCCCCAGAATGGAGCAGCACGTCGCCATCGGGTACAGCAAACGTTCGAGCGTGGGTGTCGCTGAGGCAGACAAATCGCGTCCATTCAGGACCCGGGGTTGGAAGAAAGCGCTGAGGATGGTATTCCAGATGAACGACCGAGTCCACGGACTTGAGGAGGCGTGGAACATACTGTAGAACCATCGTGGTTGCAGTGAGCTTCGGAATTCGGATCCAATGATTCACGGGCTGATCGAGATAAAAGTACATATTGACGCTCGAGTCAAAAATTGATGAGAGGGAGATTCGAACTCCCGCCCCCGAAGAGACCAGATAGTGAATCGCCTTAGTCTGGCGCCTTAGACCGCTCGGCCATCTCACCACACGTGTATGTGGTTTAATACCTCTTGTCGTTCGTTCAGGTCGCCGTCTAAACCGAAAGGTAGGTTACCTTTCTTGAAACGGTGAATATTCATAGAGTATGACGTAGATTCCGCGGACGGACGTTGTCTCACTTTAGTCTCATCTTGACATAATGCGCGATATCATGGTGCATAGGTCTCATCCCCTCTCTTGCTCAAACCAACATGGACTCCTTGAAGAAAGCTCTGGGAAAATCCTCCAATACCAACGAGCAGAACTCCAGCAGTGGTGGAAGCGGCGGAATGATGGACAAGATCAACAGTTCCATGGGTGGTGGGCAGTCCAGTGAGAAGAACGAAGGTACGCAGTGCAGAGCTCTTAGCGTAGCATTTTCTCCTCACCGACGTTCGGCAGATCTCCTCGACAAAGGCACGACCATCATGTGTGTTCAGTAACAGATACTGATATCAAATCTTCACCAGGGGTCGATTTTGTCCAGCAACGTATGGGAGGAGGTCAACAGTCCAACGAATCTGCCTTCGAGCAGGCGAAGGATGAGCAAATTTCAGACGCAATCCGCGCGAAGTATAAGAGCACCACGGGAAAGGATTTCCCTATTGCTGACAAGTCTTAAAGTAAAGTTCATAGTGAATGTGTAACCTAGCTCAGGCAACGCCATCGTTTTTCCCCTGTTCCATGGATGACTCATGAGCTTCCTACTTCGTGCCACAATGAGCGTACGAGACTCGACAGGATAGGGCGAAAAGCTAAATAAGAGTGTGGTCAACGATTAGCATGGAGAAAAAAGAAAATACACCAGCAAAATGGCAGGTATCGGCTCATCAAAAGGAAAAGACAACAACAACAGATTAGCGTAGTAATCTAATCGATGCTCGTTGGAAAATCCCCCGCATATTGACAGGAAGAAAAAGAAACGTTCGAAATACCATTCGGGTACGGGGAATCGAACCCCGAGCTGCCGCGTATCGATTTTGCGATGAAAGGCGGCAATGTTAGCCGTTACACCATACCCGATCTTCGAAATAATTGTGTCATAACCCTCATGTATACATTGTCATTCACCCTCGTTAAATTTCTGTCTGTCTTTCTGGCCCTAAATTGGACGGTACAGTGCATAAGGGGGGTCCTTGAACATTCTTCAATCGTGTTTAGGTGTCGGCTCTGTATGATAAGTATCTCGGCATCAGCAATTGTCACCCTGGCAGAAAATGGGATTGAGCACGATCATGACGGATGCTAAAGATATCAGGTTGTAGAAATTCATTAAGTTCTTCGTAGAAGGTGTGGAGAAAGCAAGATCTAGAAGACAAGCAAAGAGTCACCAAAAGGACGTTGCATGTTTGCGTCAAAAGACGCTGAACAAACAAGATGATGATCAGTTGACGTTCTGGAAAACCTGGCTAGCTAGATACTTATCTTTGCGACGCGTAATAAAAGTTCGATCAACGGTAGCCCGATACAGGACCCACACTATCCCAGAAACACACCACCTTTCCCACCAGGAGCAGCTTTTGAAAGCCATTTCATATGTAACTTTGCATCAAGGAACCGTGGTCTTTCCGTCGGGACCTCGCATTCTCAATAGGTCAGAATGACATGTATAGCCTCGTCGATAGACTGACATCGGGGTTACACACAGCATGTAAGAAGCGGAGTCTACAGCGCTCTAAAGCGGCTATTTCCTTGCACAGCACCCTCTATTACTCTCAGTGCACCACCATGACCTCCGACGTCCACTACGCAAACAGACTGGACACTGCCAGTCAAGCTCGACCTCAAGATCAAACTGACGTCTCGCTCAGGACGCACTCGGACATCCAAATCAAAGGCCCCTTTTATAAGGCCAGAAACTTCTCTGTACATGGAGGTACCTACACCGTCATTGGAGGCGATCTGCATAACTATGTTGGGAGTGTGCATAATGAGCGGTCGGCCAATTCAAAAGTCGCAAATACGACCGGTTCATATAATGATTCGTCGACTAGTGTGAAAAAGGAATGTGAGTGTGTTGATTTTGATGGACCGCGCGAGTTGTTCATGTGGGAGTAGATACCAGAAGTGATGTACATGCGGTAGATGGCACTGCATCTGTTCCGCGTGCGTTTATTGGCGAGGGCAGAAAATTAGGTACGAAGCAACTACACTGGGGAAAGTTGATTTAATTGACGCTTTAACTCATCAGGCACCGGTAAAGTAGTCTCTGGAGAAGGGACACAAGAACTTCGAGAACG
This sequence comes from Termitomyces sp. T73sscA, assembly GCA_017657235.1. NCBI lineage: Eukaryota > Fungi > Basidiomycota > Agaricomycetes > Agaricales > Lyophyllaceae > Termitomyces > Termitomyces sp. T73sscA. The sequence goes on along the minus strand of JAGGAP010000244.1, from coordinate 23,250 downwards.
AAGACAACGTTTGGCAAATGCCGCACAAAAGCGAATTCCAAGGAAGCCAGATGAAAATTCGGGGGGCGATACTCCACAGCAGTCACAGCAGGAGCAAACAGAAGCGGACGTGAGCGAGCCAGATGGAAATGCACACCGACGTTTTGTCGTTCCATCATCACCAACCATTTCCTCCGACTCCTCGAGCTCCGCGTCATCAGATAGTGACCCCAGCGACACAGACGCCGACAAGGAATTCGATAGAGTTATGAGAACCAGGCGCATACAGAAGACAGCTACAAAATCGAGAGTACACGATACGACCATGCTGACTGAGACTCATGCACAAATCCAGAATTCCTCTGGATTCTCTGTTCCCACGAACTTGCAAAGGCGTACCTCAAAACCAAACATTGGAATGCAAGACCCGTTTGGGGTCTCACAAGTGCCAAGTTCTCATCCCTTCGTCATCCAACAACCAATGCCTCATGTTTGTGGCCATCCCTTTGCCCATGGAACTGCAAACTTTCATCCAGCCTTCCCGCGTCCGCAGCCGTATGTGTTCAAACGGTTTCCATCCCGACCTATGCCCTCTGGGAATCTGAACGCAAATTCAAATCCTGACCGGAAGGAAACGAATCCATTCGCTCGGACACGGACGTAATCACTGACGCGGGGCGGAAGGGAGGGAGAGAAGAAGTAGACCAGCACATACTAAACGAAGGACTGATCAAGCACGTATCAGTATATGTGTATGGATAGAATGGAACAAGGCTGATTGTTACCCGGAACCAGAAACGAAACAAATTCTTATATTCTTTGATTTCTGTTCCTCGCATGGGAAGAGTTCAAATAAACATTTGATCTTCCCACCAGTCAGTAGGACCACCTTGTGTGATCACGGCATATTATGGTTGATAAGACACGAATCGGATGACGTGACCGATCTTATCAATGATCTTATCTACTTGTTCGACCTTCGCAACAAAGTAATTGGAGCATTCTTCACACGTCTACGAACTTACTTTCTCAGGTCATGAATCGACAAACTATAAAAACCTCTTCAACATTCTGTCAGGCGCCCTTCCCCACACGAAGCTTCCTTTATCTATATCACATCCATGACTGAAAAACCCAAATCCAAGGTGCCTTATGGTACGTGTCGTCGATGCTAATTGCCGCTGATGACCAAGTATGCGGCGTAGCTTGTCTAGGCAACTCTGGCCTCAAAGTCTCCAAGATCATTCTCGGCACGATGCAGTATGGCACACCGGAATGGCTGGAGTGGGTACTTGGTGAAGAAGATGCGATAAAGCATATCAAGTATGCGTGCGTATTCAATCTTTCATCAATCTTCAAGCCAGCAAATAACATCATGATCCAGATATGACGCGGGCATTCAGACTTTCGATACTTCTAACGTACGGATAAATATACTTTTTAGCTGTTCTCACACTTCTCCACGGTAGGCATACTCCAACGGTCTCTCCGAAGTCATCCTGGGAAAAGCCATCAAACAGCTTCAGCTCCCACGCGAAGAGATCGTGATCCTTACCAAGGTTACCACGTCGTTGAAGTTGAGTTTGAACTGACGATTGAGGACAGGTATACTATACTGTCGCGCGTGAACGCGGAGCGGTCTATCAGACTTCTGATGATGGCAGATATGTCAATCAGCACGGCTTGGGTCGCAAAGTCTGGTCTTTCTCTTAGTTCGTTTTTCCTTGACTTAACGTAAAGCTTATTCAGCACATCTTCGATTCCGTCAAAGCCAGTCTCGCGCGCCTTGGTGTGGATTATATCGACGTTTTACTGTGTACGTATGATTTGAATAGAATATCACTTGCTCATCGTGATGTTCAATGCTCTAGGCCATCGTTTTGACTACGAAACGCCCATTGAGGAGACTGTGAGTTTATTTCCTCTTTTCTCGTTTCATTTGTACAAACGAGAAAAAAAACAGATGCGAGCGCTCGACGACGTTGTAAAAGCCGGCTATGTACGCTATATTGGCATGAGCTCGTGCCACGCTTATCAATGTCAGTCTCTCCTTTCCCCCTTTTCCTTTCTTTTGCTAAGTAATGAAATCTTAAGTCCACCAAATGCAAAGTATGCCTCATTCCTCCCATTCTACCGAGCCGAATACCGAATAGTGTTCCAGACTACGCGATAACACACAACCTAACTCCATTCATCTCGATGCAGAATCACCACAGTCTTATTTACCGTGAAGAAGAGCGCGAGATGTTTCCCACTCTTAAGGTACTTTCTCCCTGTTCTTACCTTCTCTCTTTAAATTTCCTCGTATCACTTGTCCTTATACTGCAGTTGACCTTCCCATCTCCATACGTTTCACACTAATAAATTGGACCAGTTATTCGGCGTCGGCGCAATTCCATGGTCTCCACTTGGCGGCGGGCTCCTTACGCGTCCGTTGAAGGAGCAGACAAAGCGCAGTGAGACGGATAAGTATGCCATGCCCCCAATTTGTCCTCTTATTTTCACTTAGCCTGGGTTGTAACAGGTACCTTCATCAGACTCTCAAAGTCTTCGGGACGCATGAAATCATTAAACGGTCTGTCTCTCGAATTCTCCCTACCTCAAATGCTCACATATAATTGGATAGCGTTGAAGAACTCGCTGTCAAGAAAGGTCTATCAATGGCCCAGGTTTCAATCATGTGGTCTCTCTCTAAGGAGGGTGTGACGGCCCCAATTGTGGGTACGACGAGTATGAAGAATTTGGAAGAGTTGATCGGTGAGTTGACCTCTTCCCTAGTCTTGTGGTTTCTCGGGGTATCATTCATGCCTGGGAAGAAGTTCACTCTCAAACCACGTCTCCGTCTTTGTGTCCAAGTTCTAAGATTGGATACTGGCTGACATTGTTTCCATAGCCGTGGCAGATATGAAACTCACTGAGGCGGAAATGAAGTATTTGGAGGAGCCATACGTCGCACAGGCAATCATCGGACACTTTTGAGTCGTCATTGTCAGCAAGGTCTATAATAAAATCACGAGTTTTTGTTTTGTTCGCACCGATTCACGCAATTTCTTGCCCTTGTTGAATACATGACGTTCACTTGGCTTGGACTCCACTATTTATTTGACTAGTAACTGCATGATTTTCATATTGCGAACGCGAAAGAACTATAAAGAGAAGTTCGGACCCTACACAACCGCAGGCAACCCAATTTCCGTGATACACACAACAATCTAGAGTCCAAAAGGCCATCTCATTCCACTCCGCGCGAACGATCCCAACGTCGTCAGGGGACCTTCCATGTAATAATCATCTTCCACTGCCCGCGCAACGTGGCTAGTACGTGTTCATTGCTACTTTGACTGGGACACTTGCCAGTGGAACTTGACTGCGTACCGAGACGAGTAACGGTGATATGCCATCCGTCGACCCATGTCGAGTCTTTCTAATGTTGAAACAGCGTTAGCAGCGACGACGAAAGACATTAGCATTGTCTGGAGTGAGCGGTGACCACTGAGCGCATCTAAAGAGGGAACGCCAGCCAGCTTATCCCCGCGGTAAATATTCAAGTTCACGTTTTGTGAGGAATCCTGCATCCAGGTAAAAGTGCCGGCGAAGAGGAAATATACTCGCAAAGCGATATTGAAGAGTTACGAAGCCATGCTGAATGATTCCAATTTTTTCAAAAAATTAAGTCGTTTGGTTTTTGTATAATTCGACGAATAGGAGTGGCATTACCAACTTACACGAATGGCAGGAATGATATATGATGAAAATCACTGATATTGGGTCTAATCGCCAGGTAAATCAATCACAATGTACAAAAGAAAAAATACCTCGCGTGTATCCCTCCTCTAAGACGCACCGTATACCATGCACATCGATAAACCAAGAGATGCGGCTTTGTCTCTTAGGAAAACCAAAACCTCTGTTGCGCTTTTTTGAAGTTTCCTTGGACGGCGCTGTAATGGATCAGATACCGTGATATCCGATAACGAAGATGAATAAAGCAGCTATCTCATATATTGTCCACTGTGAATCCATAAAGGGAGATGATGATATCAACACCGAGTAAAAACGATCACTCTAAAACGAGCAAGCGGGGGAGGGGTATATGCTTGAGTAGATAATACGGCACAACGTTAGGTATCTTCAGAAGCGAATGTGGTTGTAGTGTGGATGAGAAAATGAGCGGATCAGCATATAGGTAGGTTGTGGGGTTCCCTGTGCATGTAAAGATCAAGCAAAATAATTTATCACCGAAGAAAGATGGAAGCCGGGGTGGTATGACGTGCGAGCGGTCTACGACGCGCCTAGCGATTCATACTTCGCATGAGACCTACGTGGGCCGGTGACATTCTGATACGGGGCCATATCCTGCATCTTCAGCTGTACATCCGACCGTGACCTTTTCAGGATATCCTCCGCCACATCCGGGCCGTACCGCTCAGCCAGCTGACTGGCATAATTATCCATGATGACCGCCATACTGCTCAGCGAGAGGCGGTACCGCTTCGGCATCATGCCCTTCCCGAATCTATACGTCACGTGGTTGGAGCAGAGGAGCGCGACGACCATGACGAAAAGCTGGAAGGGGACGAGGATGAAGGCGATTGAGAACCAGCGTTTGAGGACGACGCGCTCAAAATCGAGGTATGGCTTCTTGCACCCGGGGAGGACGCTCCGGGAATAACACGTCTGTGTGACGGTCGCCTCAACGAACGGGGAAAAGTAGCCGCAGCAGTTGAGCTGGTTCTGTATGCGTGCGCGGCCTTCGACGCCGAGAGCACGGGACCACTCGGCGTTAATTTTGCCGGGGAGGTTGAATGCTTGCCGCTTGTAGGACATATATCCTGGTGCGACGAGGAAGGCGAAGACAATCCAGAGGAGGAAGGTGTAGACGGCGAGGAAAGAGCGGTTGTTGAGGAGGATGCCGGCCCAGCCTATGATGGCGGTGAAGACGCCGCTTGAGGCGGCGATGGTGGAAACGATGAGCTCCGAACGGTTTCCTACGCGGATGATATCTGCATGATGCCAGACGTTAAACCAGGTTAGAAGACAGAAGACGAGAGCGACAAGGGAATAGCACGTTAACTGATGAAAGATTATGAATCCAGCTGACAATAGGGAAAGAACGTACTCACCAGGATGTTTGCAAAAAATAGAATCCATTTGAACCGATTCCACCGCAAGCGTGAGCCTTTGCCCTTCGTTTTGTCCATCCAAACGTTATCATAATCATCATCGCCCGGCCGGCCCATGCGAGCCTCGCCGCTCCTGAAAGCATCTACCCCTCCACCACGTTTGGGCACAATCGGGTCGATCCCCTTCCCACCTTTCCGCTTTCTCGTTCCGCTGCCGCCGGGGGTGAGTAGCCTAGACGAGAACTTGGACGGCAAGTAGTTGACTGTCAACGAGACATTGCCGGCATCTGTGATATCACAGTGAGTAGGTACCATGTTTCCAGGAAAGGGGGCATTGCGGATGTTGGGACCGCCCAGGATGTGACGTGTCGACGTTGCGTGCGAGTCTACCGAGTTGATGATGGAAGAAACAGATTCCGGTCGTGACCTAGAAAAAATGTGAGCATTGTGGGCTGAAGCTGGAGGATAGGAGTCACTCACTGCATTTCTGACTAGAGAGGAAGGAAGACGGCGAGCCGCAATCAGTTGAGATATGAATGTTCCCATGGCGGGACGTACCGGCCGAAGACGTTGATTGTCGAGATACGTCGACCAGACGCGCTGCATACCGCGACTTTGCTATAATAGATAGGATTAGGCTCTTGTTCTGATGTTCGAGGTGATTGTGTGAAGTGATGAACTCTTGAAGATGAACCAACTGGATTGGATCACAATCTCCTGACAACAGCTTAGCAACAGGCACAGGTAAGCACTCTGGGCTACACATGAGCATGCTGGCGTACATACCGTCTTGAGTGCAAGGTAATAATACAAATTACTGACTTGCGCGAACAGTTTGAAAGATTCGGGCGGCCGTCGCGCGCCGGATAAGATAAAGTGCAGACATATCGTTCCAAAAATTAATCAGTGACACTGTCACATCGTGACAGTTATCCTTGTCCGTCCGTAAACGCCGACAGTGGCAGTACAGAGGTAAGTATGAATAGCAAATTATGCCAACTCAATTCTGGGAAAGAGGGTCCGATCTGGAGTCTATACTACTCCAATCATGGCCGACAAGAATATGACCCTGTGTGCTTGAAACTGCTCATCCGGACGATGAAACCTTTAATCCTGAAATACTTGATTAACTCTGACATGGTCAGGCCTCATTATCGCGGCAGGAACATCTGCTACTTACTAGATCTTGATCTTCTGGAATTAATCTGATCATCTAAGCTCCGGTTCTACAGACCGATGTTTTGCTCCCGCATATTCTCCCAGGCGCCAAATATACCTTCTGTGGCTCCTGCGATCTTTTGTCTAAGTACTCTTGTGAATCTCGCCTCAACATTGCTGCGTTCAGCGCTCGTGCTTCCAATCAAAATTGCCTCTCGAATTGATGACTACTCTACTGGTGCGTCCAAGGCTCTTATGTCTGACCTGTGTCTGACGGGATGGCGCTCACGATCTACCATCCTCCGTTTCTGTACGCTCCGCTATGGGATTCCGGCAGGCAGCAGGGTACAGTCTAGCGCCATCCTGTAACCCTCTCGCAAACGCCCCGGGGTCCTTCATTACCGACATCGGCAGTGCCCGCCGCAGGCGTACGAGTTGTTGTAAAGGTCCCAGGCCGAGGGCGCGGCCAGCTGAGAGTACGTTCGTGCGAGGAAATATCAGAGTATTGTAGTTGTTCAAGGTTAACGTTGATCAAGGGGATGTCAGTACGAATTGTCGTCGAGGCAACGAGGTGCTGGTGCTAGCATCTTCAAATTTGCGGTCGAGTTGCCTGGTGCACAGTGATGAGGCAAACGACAGTAGAAATACCCGCAATGGCGCCTGAAAGAGTGCCCGTGTACAAACAACGAAGATGAGAAGCACCCTGGAGCAGTAATTCTGCTCGATAACGATGCTGCCCAGCATCGTGCCATCTCCGCTGTAAGCCCGCGTAGCAGCGCCTGTGCTCGTGCTCGAGCTGGAGGAGGGAGGGCGGTCGAGTACGTGGACGGTGTCGAGCGAGCCTAGGAGACGATCCAAGGTCGACCTTTGCCAGCGCCGCGGGCGTCGGCGCCGCCGTCACGTGCCTTTCCGCCGCTTCCGCACGTCGTCGGAACAAATGGGAGCAAACGATTCAACCAGTCACACATCACGCGCACGCCTTTGACCATTCCGTCTCAGAATTCAAAAGCGTGAAACGCTTACTACTTACTGCGGATGCTCAGGATCTCCTTCAGTTGGTACGTCGCACTCCTAAGCTACGGCTCGGGACATTGAACTTGAATCTGACGGAGGTTCAATTATACAAGCACTGAAAACATGTTTGTTGGTGACATACAAGGTACGGTTTCCGATGTACAAGATCTCAGACACAGTGAGCAAACCAACTTGATGGGATGCAATATGTTGTGAAAGCTGTACGTCAAAGCCCGAATAGGTCTTTAGAATCCACCACACTCTGCGTAGCTTGATTTCGCCCTCCCACTCCTGGACCCTGATATTCTCACTCGATCTACTAGGCTCGATGGATGTTCTTCTAATGATCAGCCGCTGGAACAATAGCACGCCATCCCGCTCTCGTCAACGCAAACGCAGTGCCAGTGGCCTTCGCCCCTGCGGAGCTTCATCGCTGGCTTAGGTGACACTCCCTACGCTGGTATACATCCTCTCTGCTCCTGATAAAGATATTTTCGACGAGTCGATGAGCTCGTACAGCTGCAGCTCCGCTCGGGTGCCCTTATACTCACGTATACTCTGGCTCATGACTCTTCTTAGATGAACTGCCAAGGCTGATCCCCCTCTCCAGTACCTCCGGATCAGGTCTCCACACAATGGGCACTGCTATACTGTGGTGAGTGAACGGCAGAACAGAAAACATTCTGTCGGAGCTCATGGGGATCTCTATAGCCGACAGTCTCATGGATTATGGTAGTTCGCCGATTTTTTAAGCAACCTCAACTTGATATCTTGCGGGCATTCTGAGATCCCGAGGTGCTTGACTCTATCATAACCTTACGATCTGGCAGCGCGTGTATAGAATGAAATGGAAAAGATATTTCTGGCATTGGAATTTATCGCCTTCTGAGTTTGTTACTGGGCGTCATTCTAATTGAGTGCCGTGAACGCCCATATTCAATTTTGGCGCTTACGTCAGGGGTTCATGTGGCGTCTTCCCCAGATATGGTAGATGCTGGTCTTATCTTACGGAAAGCCGTTTCTTTTGATCCTCGGACCTGAGCTTAAGCCAAACTCGAGGGTACGTTGCGAAGCACTATAGATGGTCCCGCCAAAATTTGCTGGCTCATGATTCAACGATGAGAACCAGTCTTCCTTCCACTTGACCATTCGGTGACCGTGCCAGAGTGCATCGTTTTCAACGGGAGCACAATGCTTACATTCCCATGTTTACTTTGTGAGTCCGATGGATCGAGCAAAGTAATCAAGATCACGTTCCTTGAATTTGGACGTGCATGTCATAGAGTTGCTCACCTGGTTCGGCCCAGTCGCGCTGGCCCTCATGGGGAGATGTGGCTTTCATTGCATTGGCTGACACAGTTGTGTATCAGGCGGTGACGGTAGGACTGATGATAGCCGGTCTACCATTTCCCGCTGATTATTCATATTATAATGGCAGCGCAGTGCTTGTGGCCCTTTGATTCACGAGTGTTATCACTCCCGCGGAAATTGTAGGCCCTCCTAGCGCGTATCCTTGCCAAAAGCTCAGTTGAGGAAACCGCTACTGCGAGAGCTTCCACATCGTTGATTTCAGGATCTATCATCGCTTCGTATCATAGATTGCAGGACTCTTTTCAACGGCTGAAGCTTAAACCTCTTTGATGGCAGACGTTCATGCTAAGTCCTCTAGGCTTGTCCATATACGTAGGATATCCTTCGAATGCATCTATTGGTCAAGTTGACTGGGAGGTCTTGATCGGTGATCACATCTAAACGGGCGCACCTGTATATAGGAACTGAAGGGTGACAGACAAGACGACAATATCTGGTGAAACGTACGATAGTTGCCCCATGAAATATGACGCGATCAGATGCCACTACGTGATTGAGAAAACACGAGGACGCTAGCGATAACAAAAATGGTTGAGTGTCATTTAGGTAGCGGACTATCGTTCGCAGAGCTCCTGTGGCAGAAGAGGTGACAGGAAAGGAAAAGATCAATTGGTCAGATCGTCACAATGGTGCGATTCAAAATTTTTACTAGTAAGTTATATGCTCTTCTTTTCTTTTCCTCTCAGAAATGGAGATATTCTTGGCTGATCATTCTATTTCCTAGGTATTGCTACTCCATTGTCTAAGGACCATCTATGATTCAATGATGGATTCGAGTATACTCTCGGAGGTATTGTACGTCAGCTGAATCATTTGGACCCTTCGCGGTACCTTTCCGATCTTGTGCTGACTTCAGCTTATCCTCCAGCAGTAATGATGGGTGCAGCACCGATATTGTCATGCCTGTACGAGCACGAACAGGGAAGGGGTGATTGAGGTACTTTTGGTACGTGGCTGTTCGATCTGGCCACGACGGCGGGTCAAACATGTCCACGCCAATGCCGTCCATGAAGACTTCAGTACAATAATCATCGGTAATGAAACGCCCAGGTAACGCGGCCTTTAGTAGAGGAATTGCTTTGAATGCATCTGGTACCAGAAGATCGATGTCCTTGGTGGTGCGTGGGCCTCCGAGTGCAGAGACGGCAGCACCGCCGGTGATCACGTATTGGATGTTATGTGCTTTGCAGGCTGCGGCAAGATCTCCGACCGCCTGCCAGAATTGGGGGGATGACGAGTCAATTGCACGGGCTATTGAATACTAGTAAGGTGGACAGTTCAGAAGAGGATAATGTGGACGAGTACGCACAAACAAGGCCCGTATTTCTCTTCGATTTTTTATTGTTTCGGTTACCTTCCTTCCTTTTGCACGCAAATGGAGTGGCTAATCAGATACATCAGCAAGGAATTTTCTTATAAATTATTCAACACTCACTTGCTTTAGCACTGGCACCGTTAGCATGCAACTTCGGAGTGACTTGTGCAACAGACTTGGCTGGAGCGGTTTTTGCTACAGCACGATCTACCACTGTATGATGTATCAGCTCAATAATCTCGAAGTCAGAAAGGAATAGGCAAGTCACGCACACTCAAAAGACAAATCCCTATTCTGCTGTAGAAAAAGGCTCAGATCGTGATTCAAGTACGTTATTCTTCCAATAAACTTAGCAGTCAGGTGTGGCGACGAGTGCATACGAGGTGAACTCACGATTGGCAGTGCGTTGGAGGCTAAAAATGACGTGCATGATACGAGGAATAACGCTACAGAGAGCCCACGCATGGCGAACAATTGAAATAGAGGGATACGGAAGTTGTGTGTTGCTTAGAAGGGACCTGCCCGGTAGCAAGGAGTGATGGATAGAGAGGCGCGGCCTGCTGATAGACTGACGTGAATTTTACTGGTTTTTATATCCCTTGAAAGCGATTAGTAACACGAAGTGGAGGTGTTTCATCGATCCGAAGATCACCTGTGTTGACAATAATCATATGGTCTTCCGCATGGTCTCCCAGTCAAGCGAGGCACTTGGCAGCATTATTGATTGAAGGAAAGACTTGAATTTGATGGGACCGGAGACAAGACGCAGCTCGGTCAGAATTCTGGTGGACTCAAGACTCGACCCTGTACTTACTTTATGGACACCATCAAAATTCAAGTCCATCCGATCAATCATTGGCTCAAGCGCTCGCTTGCATCAATTTTTGATCAACTGCCACGTGCTTCTCCGTGGCTTTGCAAGCCGACGTACCGGTGATGACGTTGCGAGTGCCATCGACTTCATGATCACAACTCGCTACCTTCAAGTTGTGTATACAGTACAATCATCTGACAAATCATCTTTCTTGGGGGAATCTCTCATGCAACTTTCGTGATACATACCATGACCGAACACAACTGCATCGCAGAGATTCATGAAATATTTGCCGACAATGGTATCTCCGGTGTGTTGTTGTGGGGAGAGCATGCAATGAGTCTACACGGTATTCCTACCGTTGTGCAGGCGCGTACCAATCAGCGTCTTACTGGCTCAATCTTTTCAATCTTTATACAGACCGATTATATGACTTTGAATGACTACGACGTCGATCGAACTGCTGCTGCTCTAGTATCCAAAGGCTGGCGAGAACTGTCATTGGCAGATCCTCCATCCCCACCAGATTTTTGGATTAGTGGATGGAAAGAGTTCATGGGTTCTGGCCGGAGGTTCCTGTACCCAGAAGACGTACTCAAACAGGAGCTGGTCTTACTGCCACGTAGCTATCTCGGATTGGATTCGCTACACCTATCTCAAATCTTGACCGATTCATCCTCTGGTTTCAATTACCCATCTGCAATCGTTCTGGCCAATAGCGTCGCGCTCATGTCCTATAAATCGACAGGCCACTGTGCACTATTAATGCGTGCTTGGGCGGCATATTTCATACAGTATAACGTGCTGAAGGAGGAGGAACTGGATGAGCTAGTAGAGAAGGGAAATACAGAGTTCTGGAAAGAACTACGACAACTATCACCAGCTTAGCAAGTATGTCGATTTTATCTGATGAGGATATCGCTCGAATTGACTGGAGGCGTGTTGAATTTCATGGCTTTGAATATTCCCTCATGTCTGACATGAAACGCTGAACATCAACATGAACTGATTACAAGATACTTGTATCCAATGACTGAGGTGCCACCAAACGTGGCGTTCCGGAACCACCTTGCGGGCTGAAAATCATGTTCTGTACGCCTATAGGAAGTTTCTTGTACCCACTTCAGCCAACTGGAGATACCGTCGTTATTGCTATCATTGCTATCGTTAGCGTCTGTAGTTCGGGATTGGTCGCACATTGTTGAAGTTTCTATAGAATGTTGCCAACATCCCAGAGCTCAATCAGTTCAGATTCTTATCGCGTAGTGGCATCTGACCGCGCGTCACATTTACCCGGTCATTGAATAACTATCGTACGTTTCACCAAATGTAGCATGGAATTCATAAATTTGTTTGAAAGATATTTTCGTGCCGTTCTCTTGGTTTCAAAAACCTTTACTAGTGTGTATTCTTCTCTTCTTGTCTATTACTTATTCTGTTGCATGCCGATCATATTCATCTCAGAGATGTCCATACAAGCGCTTAGGCGATGCAATGTATCACTTTTGAACGGAGGAAGAACAGCCCATAACCAAACCTAAATGATCGTTGAAATCATTCGTGGATTAATTCATTGTGAGAAGGCGAGCAATTCTACTATGAAAGTGTGCTTGGATTCATTGCTAATTATACTACTACTTTCTGTGTAGCGCAATCTGTAGAAGCCTTCCTGCAATGGACTTGTCTTTTGCACTTATTGCCTCCAGGCACAGCGTGTATCTTGTATTGGTCGCACAGTTGTATTTCCAGCTTTTGTGCTGATCTGAATAAACTGAGTAATTTGCACCGAACGCGTTACGCACAAGACAGTCTTACTTACAGATGGTAAGGATAATTGAACTAAATTGCCACCTTATATTCATATCAGAGACCTGATACATGAAGATTCAAGAAGCCTCTTTGGTCGACTTCTTCGAGTAGCGAAACTCAGTCAGCTTTCGAGTATCAATATGCCAAGCCCCGCTTGCGTTTGGTATAAAGGGGAGTACGGAGTACACAGTCACTCTTATCATACTACTGATCCCTTCGAGATGCGGTTCTACTGCGCCGTAGTCACTGCTATTGCATTCTGGGCACCAGCTATCGCTTCATTGGGATTTTCGATCCCAGTGGAGAAGGTCGATGGCGAGACTTCAGGCAGACACATTGTTCGACTTAAACCTGGCGTCAACCAAGCCTCTTTTCTTCGCACCAAGAGGATCGCTCCAGTTTACAGCTGGACTGTTGTCAATGGATTTGCAGGTAAGTCTTTAATTCTTCATTACAACGGACGTAATTTCAATGAGTTGAATTTAGGCAAGTTCAGCGAAGAAGAGATCAGTACAATGCGTTCCAGTAATGATGTTGAATCGATCATTGAGGATGGTGTTGTACGAGCCTCGGTTGTTGCTACCCAGTTCGATTTCTTTTATTATTTGACTTATTGAAATGTTTATTATAATGAATTTTCCATGTAGGCAAAATGCTACCTGGGGACTTGCTCGTTTGAGTTCTACAACGAAACTTGCGAATCAGAATGCCAAGTACGTCATGAACTGTCGCGTAGATTCTGGTGTCCTGAATGACGGCTAGTAATTTGAATTTTTCGTTCATCTATAAAACGACCGCTGGGCTTGGTGTTGATATATATGTAGTCGGTGAGCCGTAATCTATCTGGATGTAATGAAGCATGCGTTGACTTTTTTTCCCATTCCCTCTCTAGATACCGGTAAGGATCTTCCCATCAACATTAGAGGAAGTACGATTTGATCTAACCACAATGTGCAAGGTATCTACCTTGAGCACGTAAGTGTCGAGTTATTTCCGTATATTTCAACTACTTGAGGTCCTGGTCATAGAATGAGTTCGGTGGCCGTGCACGATGGGGCACTACATTTGGTAATTACACAGAGACAGATGCAAATGGCCATGGAACCCATTGCGCGTCAGTAACCTATTTAATGGGCTTTCATTGTGCTCCTGACCTAGCGACCATCAGTGGTACTGCAGCGGGAAGTTCTGTCGGCATTGCTCGAGCAGCAAACATTATTGCGGTCAAAGTTCTTGGTGATGACGGGTAAGTATTCTCATGCTTCGAGCACGCCGCCTCTAGCACTCAAATGCACCATCCTCATAGCCGGGGTTATGTCTCTGATATGTATGGGGCACTGTGATTTTATCTAGAACTTCTAATTTTCATACTGAACAAAGGATATCTGGAATTAATTGGGTCAAGACGCAAGCTAGTACCTCTGGTCAGCCATCAGTCATTTCGCTATCTATTTCTGCAGACAATCCATCGACTGTTTTGGACGATGCTGTTACATCAGTAAACATCTCTCTTTAGATGTTGAGAAATTATCCGCTCATCGCAGAATTGATAGGTCACGATGGCTGGAGTTCATATTGCTGTAAATAGAAAAACCATCGACGCTCCTTGCCATTCTAATTCTTTGTGCAGATCGCCGCTGGAAACAGCAACGTAGATGCGACGAACGTGTCCCCAGCTCGGGCTACTGGTGCTGTCGCTGTCGGAGCAAGCACTATTGCTGACGCAAAAGCCTCTTTCTCAAACTACGGATCAGTTGTTGCGCTCTTTGCTCCAGGACAAAATATTATCAGCGCATCTATCAGTGGACCATCCGTGAGGTTTAACAGCTACAGTCATTCTGACAGAAACTGATATCACAGGAATCAGGCTTTCTCGATCAAGTCTGGCACTTCCATGGTATGCATCACGAATAAAATGCTCTGTCGTGATTGTTGTGACCCCGATGTCAATAGGCTACCCCTCACATAGCAGGTTTGATTGCATACCTCATATCTTGCGAGGGAAACGTTACACCGGCCGCGATGCTTGCCAAGCTCATAAAGCTCGCCTTAAATGATACTCTGACCGATCTCCGTGAGGCTTACATCTTCCATCTGTTTCATTCAGACAATGACAAAGATATCAGCTGATGGAACACCGAATCGACTCGCACAGAACGGTCTTGCGCAGAACCAGACAGTATATCTTGGCTAACGCTCTCAAATATAACATAAGATAGTCTCCCTCCAGTCGATCGATATATTGTCTCTTGTACTTGTGATTCCGGGCCATGTAGGCCATTTTATGCCGCATTCAATGAATCGAAACTTTTCTTCCTAGTTTTGAAATGACGTTATTAGGATTGATCTTTCTTCTCCTTGCGTAGACCCGCCTACTGATAGAAAGTACAGCTCTAAGCTCGATGAGAGATCTACGAGTTGTCACGTACCGTCATAAGCACATCGAGTAGCCATGGTTGTATCGGGAACTTACAGCTCAACATGGCAGAAGATCACATCCGTAGAAAATCCGCGTTTCCTGAGCTAGAAACTATAGAAACATAATATGAAGACGTACCGAAAGTATGTGCACGCCAGAACGCGCGGCACGTGAGAATTTATTTTCCTGCTTGTGCTTTCGAATCAACGAACGCTTCCTGTTTTGAACAAATCCTCGCGACGGACCACATGTCGGACAATATCAAGGTTGTCTCCTCGCCGCGTCTGCCTCGACACGTCGTGAGCTCGACCCACTCTGTGTGGGCATGATATTCTCACCGCACGCCATTCAGCTCTCGTCAATGCCAATGGTCCTTTGCCCCTGCCGAGCTTCATCGCTGGGTCAGGTCACACTCCCCACGATGGTATTCATCCTCGAAGAGTCGATGGGCTCGTACAGCTGTAGCTCCGCTCGGGTGCCCTCATACTCACATATCCTCCGGCTCATGGACCTTATTAAACGACGTCTCTGGCTGCCAAGGCTGCTCCCCCTTCTCTAGCACCTCCGGATAGGGATCCACAACAGGCACTGCTACTCCTATGCAAATATATCAAGATCTATCCGGAACTATTGTGGTGACGTGAACGGTAGAACAGAAAACATTTGCCGGAGCTCAAGGAGATCTTGATAGCCTCGTTTTCCTGGGCAGTTCTCGTGTTGGTTCACGGATGGTCTAAGAACCCTCAACTTGGGCCTTTGGAGATTACGAGGTGCTTGCCTAGATTACCTTACGATCAAGGAGCGCGTGTAGAAGCACAGAAATGGTAAAGATATCTCTGGCATTGGAATCGAGCTTGTTACTGGACGTCATTTCTCAACGAGCGCCATGAGAACGACTCACTCAAGTTGAAAAGTCAGCCTCTTCGCACTCGAGCTCCTCATTATAGTGTATACTATAACGCGCTGACTAGGCGGAACTGGGAATCAATGTTCTTGAGGTTCACGTCCGCTTGAATGGTTATCTTCCTTCTACTTCGACATCAGACGTATAACTGATCTGTGGCGCTAAATCGAGTAAGACGGAGGATTTATCACGCAACCTGTCCTGAAGTACTTTGATTTCCAGCTAAATCGTCATAAGGTAATGGTTTTGATTCTCGAATGCTATCACACCCGCGGAAATTGTAGGCCCTCCTAACGCATATCCTTGTCAAAAGCACAGTTAAGAAAACCAGCTATTGTGAGGGCATCCACCTCGTTTACTTCAGGATCTATCATCGTTTCGTATTATCGATCGCAGAACTCTTTTCAATTGCTGAAACTTAAACCTCTTCGATGGCAGACGGAAAGATGATCTTCTAGACCTGTCCATATACGCGGGATATCCTTTGAATGCATGTATTTTTTGGTCGAGTTGACTGGGCGGTCTTAATCGGTGACCGTGTATCTAGGAACTGAATTGTGAAAAAACGTACCACTTGATCTTTTCCTTTCTTGTCCCCTCTTTTGCCACCGGAGCTCTGCGATCGATAGTCCGCTACCTAACTCAATTATTTTCGTCATTGTTATTCTCGTGTTTCAGGAAGTATGATAAACAATTCATTTCTCGTACATTGTTGAATCCTACAGATGGTCGCTGAACCGACATCCTAGATCTCAGTAAGTTCGATTTCCTCAATTGCGTAGTGGCATCTGACCGAGTCCTGTCATATTTCCCAGGTGAACATGGAGCAACTATCGTACAACTGAGTCCCGCACTAGTCCCGCCGCTTTAGAATCATGGAACTATGCCGATGGCTTCCTCGTCAATGTTGAACGTTACATTCTCGGCGCCATGTCCGTTAGGCAGACCAGTCCTTAGAGCGGTGGCAGGAGCGATGACGGGAATTCAGGTTATGTCCACGGTACGATCAACGAAAGGTATGGAGGTCACGGCGAGATCAGCCCTCCATCGAGGCGTCTCACGCCCAATGGAATCGTCGATGGAGACTCTTGATCCGCCACGCCTCCTCATCCACACTCGACGATGTTCTCTGTTTCATCCACATGTCCAACTCGTTGCCCATCAGAGTCCGATATCCCACCTCACAACAGCAGCTGCAGACTCACTTGGCCTACCTTATGCCACTGGCATAGCCGAGGCTGACAAGGCTGCGATGAAGAGACAAAGAGTCGTCATCAATGTGCTGTTGATCGGACAGTCGGAAAGCGGTATGTCCATGTGATTTTCTCTTCGTGTCGTGTCCGGGAATCTAATGATTTGGATTGACACTTGTGCATTAACAATTATGGATGTAAATTCAATCATCCTATCATGATCCATTCTATCATGATCCATATGCACGATAACATCGGCACAGTTTTTATGGTGACAAGATATTCTAGAAGACGCGGCACGGGTAGTCAGTGCACTAATTTGTATTGTACATTAAGCATCAATGTGGATGTGGACCCTCAACTGCCCAACAAGCAAGTGCAACGCCAAATATCCTATCATATATTTTTGATGCACGACATTATTTGTGCATCCAGTACGTCGCACGGCCCGAATCAGGCGCAGATTTACTTGAGGCTCTGCAACACACAGTAACCAGCCGCCCGAGCAAAACCACTTCCGAAATTCATCGGGTTGATGGACGAATAAACAAGACACGAAACAAAATAGTCACACCACGAATCTCAACCTCTTCCGCTCTGTCGTAATCTTTCACTTGTATCCAGTCTATAAACCACCACCGCCAAGCATGTAATCCACCGCTGCATGCACATTCCCACCCGTCGCAAGTAGCGCTCGGATATTCTGTGTCGCATTCGTGAATCCCATATCATTCAATTGCTACAATCACATCAATGCATCAGCATTATTATCTTGCAAAGAAATAACCAAGAAAAACGCAAGACTCACGCCAAGCTGAACCTGGAACCTCTCCTCAGGCGGCCTGCTATCCGCCGGTTGCACAGGCGCTGCTCCCGCCCCGCCGTACCCACTCATCAATTGTTGCATCATCGCCGGATTCATGCCCCACGGGTTCACATTCGCTCCTGGCGCTCCGTCAGCGCCCGCAGCGCCAGCCGCACCCGCCGCAGGGAGTCCCCACATGAGCGGATTGAAAGCGGGTGGCTGGGCAGCGGTGTTGATGCCAGCGCCGGTCGTGTTGCTGCTGGTGGTGGTGGTGGGGTTCGTACCGCCGGAGCCGGGTACACCGGGTGCGGGGAAGCCGCCACCCCCACCTCCGACACCACCCCAGGGGCCTCCACCAGAGTGCATGGTGGCGGACATTTGGATGAGTTGGCGCAGCTGTTGAGGGTCGGAGCTGTGATGAGGATATTAGCTTTGGCGATGAAGAGTCAGGTGTACAAAGAGATATGTCTTTCCACGAAAAGGAAGGACTTACAGAATACCTCGCATGATCGGGCTATTGAACATGGCGCGCGCCTGCTGAGGGTCGGCCGCCAGCTGAGGGTTACTCGCTATTATTTGCTCGATAACCTCTGGATTCGACATCATACTAGACATCTGCTGCATGAAAGCCGGATTGTCTGCCATTCCTTGCAACTGCAGATAGATACATCCATCAGCGATCACGTATGAAGCATTCGACAAAAACAAGACGCGCCATGTTCGGGTCGTTCATGTTCAGTCCTAGGTCAGAAAATGGGTTGGCACCCGCCATCGCGGCCCACCCGCGATGCGAATTAAGCTGGGTCAAGGGATCGCTCGGAAGCTGGCCTGTCTGCATCGTAGGTAGCTGCTGTCGTGTAGTAGCACCTCCAGCTGGCGTTGATGTTGTTGCGGACGACGAGGACGAGGATGACGACGCTGCACCCTTGACCATGTGAATAGTATGACCTGATTGAATCTTGTATGTCGAGAGAGGGTCATCGTCCTAGCCGATGAAAGTGTAAAGTAGAAATCCTTTTCTAGATGACAAGGACGTGCCTTTAACACCCGTCCCGAGTAAATCAAGCGTTGTCTCGGTGCCTCCACATCCGACTTTGCAGCGATAGCTTCCTTGAGCTCTCGAACGCTCTTATCGGCCGTTATGGTGATCTGTAGCTTCAACTCGCTCGGTCCTAGATGGGCAGGGAGTTTGAATCAAAGTTGAGCGAGCACTGAGGAAAATGAACACACCCTTGATGTTTATCTGGAGCTCGGGAGCAGTTTCTTCCGACATACTGAGTGATAATGGAAATCCGGGCTTTTCAATATAAGCCACGCAGTAAACCGTACGGAGGGGTTATGTCCTCGCAACTTACAGAAGAAAATGAGAAACCAGAGAACAAGGTCGGGTCGGCGATAAGTGGATTACGCAGTGGGTCCGCCTGGTCACGTGTCGGCGCCGATGGACAGAGTCACTCTCGTGTTCGTCAAACTTCGTTTACTTCAAGGGCTTCTAATTATCTTTCATCTGCTTATCAGAACTTAAAGCCTTTAAACTTGTCTTCAGATTTCAATCAATATCCTTATCTATGCAATAACTGTAGGATCCTGCAGATCCTCGCAGCAAAAGCAATATTCAACAGACCAATGTTTATCGCCGCGAGCTTTCTCTTCGAATTGGAGGCCATCAGTCGGACCCAGCGCAAGTATACTGTGGTTTTTGTGGATTTATTCTAGTCGGTACATGACGACAGGCAAACGACAGGCCAAGGAGAGTTCTATAAAGAATCAAGCATCCCTCTAACAAATCATTAACGCGACCAAATTTTCCACGGCACAGTGACTTCTTGTTTCTCGTTGACCATGCGGTATAAGGAGCCTCTATCGGACCGGTATTCCTTACTCTTGACCTGGCCTCGTTTTAAGTCTTAAGATAGAGATCTCGGATTCTACCGATACAATTACTTCAATCCACAGCCTACCAGATCATAAACGCGACCAGATTTTTCCACGAAAATAGCGGCTTTTTTTTTCTCGTTGACCATGCGGTGATGATCTGTATGAGCCTCTATCGGACCGTGATTCCTTCCTATTAATCTGGCTTACGACGTCTTAAGATAGAGATTCTCGGATTCTACCGATGCAGTCACTCAATCACTGAATGCACAGCCTACTGAATCATAAACGCGACCAGATGAGGCTTTTTATTTCTCGTTGACCATGCAGTAATAATCTGATATGAGGAGCCTCTATCGGACCGGGATTCCTTAATCTTAATCTGGCCTCGTCTTAACATCTTAAGATAGAGAGAGATTCTCGGATTCTACCGATGCAATCATTCAATCACTCAAACTCTCAAAGGAATATTTTTTGAAAGCTTAGGGTACAAAATCAATTATTTCGCCAATCCGTATAGGTATGTGGTCAAATTATGTTATTGAAGCAATTGTTGAACTTTTCTCTTCTTCTTCTTGAGGCTCTTCCCATCTTTTCTTTTCTTTTTCTCATACGACTCACTTGAAAATGAGACTTGCTAGAAGGGTGATTGTTATTTCTGCCTTCATGCATTCAGTGAACAGACTGCTGTAGACAAAAGGAAGTTGAAAGTCTACAATAGCAGAGCAGTGTTAATTTCGTTTCGCTAAATGGTGTAAGTTCATATCTATAATTGTAATTGTGGTGCTGAAAACATTACTTATCAGGCTGAAAGAGAATCCGCCAGTTTATCTTCACCTGACTACGTGCTATGCCGTACGGACCCTGCTTCTTGCGTGCGTGGAGTTGTCCGGGAAATCGCGACTGCTCTTTCCCGTTTATCGATACACCTCCGTAGTGAAATTGACATCAACGTTCACTTGGCAGTCCAAATTTATATGAATTTGATCCATAGCATCCAGTCTGACAGTGAGTGTAGGAAAGGGATATCAGGTAAATTTCGATGAGTCGTAATCTCGTCCTCATAATGTTCTGTAACACGATAGCGAACCTGGTTAGCTTACGGACCCTGCAATCCACACGATGCATATGCCGCCATGTGCCGCAAAACCTTTCTCACACTGTTACCAGGCCAAAATAACTTTTCCGATGCCCCAGGAAAGTCCAGACAGTGTGAGATATATCGGGGCACGGTATGATCCCAAGAAAATTGCGGGTGCTCCAGGAAAGTCCAGACAGTCTGAGATACTTATTTCGCATTGATATCTTCTCTCATGACAGACCTCTGAAACACGGTCGAGGACTTCGTCACGAGTACTCCAGAGTACGTGATACGTGTGAGGCTATGCAGTTTTACAGTCGCTATAAACTGAACGGGTGACGGCAATTTCCTACTTCTGATCTGATGTTCTTAAACACAACGGCTAACCTGGCCAGCTCACGAATCTTGTATGCAAAACCGTTTTCGTCAAACCTTTCCCACATCACTCCTTTAGGAAAGTGAGTCCAAGATGATGTCCTTAAAAGACGACAGCAAACTTGGCCGACTTGCGGACCTTGCGATTCCACACGATATCATGTATATGTAAAACGTTTTTGTTAAACCTTTCCACTTTTTCTCACGATTCCAAAATAACTTTGCACACTTTAGGGAAGAGAGCCCAGGGATCGTATAAGAGCGATGCAGCTACGAGTGCTACCCAGAGTGATACTACATTCGATATATCTCTAATGAACTCTCGTCTCTTCGCCTCGCCTGTTCTATGGCCGACCCTTAGTGCAATATTACCCCCGCACAGCGTTGGCCTTGCAATCAGTGCGACCTTGGCGTCGTGCATCTTGAAGGCTGTCATTGACTATGCTCGACCAAAGGCCGTAATTTTACGCCTCGCGAACAGTCTACGTGAAGTGTCTTGCCGATTCGAGCACACCTGCAATGCGGGCGATATTCACAAAATCAGAATGTCACTTAACAAGTGAGTATTTTCCGGCTTTTGTTGCCCAAAAAGTCGCGTATGACCTGCACATCAAGTGTGAGATTGCGCATACTCGAATTTCGCCAGAAGACTCTCAAAGCATCAACTGCGTGGCAGGAACTTCGTCTTTTTTTTGCCGGTCATATACTTCATGCCCGCGCGTTCATGAGGGATATTCAAGCGTTGGACACACAAATCGAGGTGACGTTTCTCGTCCGTATACCTATTACAATATTCATCTAGTGAGCAGATGACAATGATATGTGAGGAAAAACGTCAAATCGTGATGGAGTGAGCGGCATGATAGTTTCATGGCGCCTCGCTCGGAATTAAGTATTTTCTGTGCTTCGTTTTCCCAGTCAATAATTAAACCGCACATATGTACACTTGTAACGTACGTAGGCGGCTGGTCTTCATGTATAAAGCACGCCTAGTTGCACAATTGCCATTACCCTTTCATAGACAGGGTCAAGATACTGAAAACCGACATTTTCTTCCGTAGACGAGCCAGAATGCATTGTAATACTTGTGGGAAAACCGTACAGCGTAGTAACCTTCCTTGCGACTCACACCAGAGTGAAACCTTCAATTAAGCAATGAACTAAAAGGAATTCAAATTTCCAGCTATATAGGCCCGTCTAGAAGTTATTTACAAGTATATGTATAGATTTATATCTGGTGTCAAGTTCTAGTATAACGTAGATGAGGAAGGGATACAAAGGACAGGCGTGACAAGCGCGATCATGATTGAATCTAACCACAGGAAAATTCTGATCGGGTATTATGTCATGATTGCCCAACATTGTTATCCCCATGTATATCCCATGTATACTTTGATTTTTGCTCGGATTGTCCACATATATAGGAATCAAATGCTCCTCAAGGTCTATACTTTCAATCCTGTATGCCAGATCTCTGAGATCAAAGCTGAACAAGGCAAAAAGTTGACAAAACAAAGTTGAGGAAGAATTGGCCAAAGCGCGAGACAAGATAGTACGTATATTCTGAGGTACTTGGTAGCGTGTAGTAGTAGTCAGTAATCTAAGGTTTTTGTGAGTAAGTAGGTAGACTGTGTAGTCATCTTTGATAAAGTTTGACCTGGGTAAATCAACGCGGCCAGCAAAGTGCTACAGGGAATCAATGATATACAGCTCTATGGACTATTTATGCCCAGGTGTAGGAAAATAGCCTTATAAGATTTAATCAGACCTGATCAGTTTCGATCAACAAAGCATTCCAGATTCAGGTCAAATCAGGGTCAACGGATTTTTCCGACAGACCTTCAGTTACTTGACCAGCTTGTCTCAAGAAAGGTCACTACCACTGCTGGCGCCGGAACCTATTTCCATCAGAAAAAGGGACAAAGAAGTGTGTCATGCCATTTCTAGGTCCTTTTTCCTTATGAAATATATAAATAATTTCTTATTTCAAAAGTTAAGAAAATGCATAACTTTTT
>JAGGAP010000243.1:0-46275 GCA_017657235.1 Termitomyces sp. T73sscA | reverse complement strand
CTTCCAAGCAGGTACTTCACATATATGGTATATGGCTGCCAGATATAAGTAACAATATATACTTGAATATCTTGACTAATGTTACATCAGAGTTTGACAGATCCCCAGTCCTGAAAATTCTCTTCCTTACTGAATAACAGGTTGTTTGCCAACCCAGTACCCTATATATTATTTTAATACTTGTAGTATAATTAGGGTCCATTGGACTAGTGGTAATTATCTCTAACTATAGACTTTATTTGGCAGGTCATGCATGAAGTTGCTAAGTTCAAATTGCTAGTGTTGTAAAAATGTAAAGTCAGTATAAAAGCAAGCCTCACACACTAGCCTATACCCAGGTAGCCCAGGTGTACTAGACTAAAGGGTATACCTGGTACTGTCATTTTTGTAGATGTTAACCTTGTCTGATGTCCACTGTCATATGTACAATAATACAATCTGATTCTTGACAAACATGAAAATAAAGAATATATTAACAGATGAGCTCATACATGGTACTAGATGCATATATGGATCACAATCCTGGTAACCAAATCTGGCAGATGTTGTACCATTTCTGGCCAGATAAGGGTCTAGTGACGTATCTAGGCAGACATGGCTAACCACCCAGATTGTAGCCCAGGTATGTGATTGTATTCCATTTCTACCAGGCTATAGGGCATACATGGTACTGTACTTTTTGTAGATGCAGTATGACCCTGTACATACATGTGACGAAACACTGAAACTAAATCGAAACGTATCCTGGAACAGTTCAAGTTCTGGCTGGAAATGAAGACTCTGGTAAGGAGATGGGACTGGACTTTGACATCGTGGGTATCATATAGAGCCTCATTTGTATTAGATGCTCCTGTGGTGTGACGAAAATCGTGTAAAGTGCTTTCACTGAGGACATGTGATTGATGTTTCATGGGCCACAACTAACTAATCAGGCCTGAACTCACACGAACCATCTCATGAAACTAAACGGTAATTTCCCACTTGATTCATGATCATACGTTCTCGTAGTATCGTCATCCCTTAGCTGTAGGGGGTTAAGTCGATCCATGGGTCATGGGATACTCTGTCATCTGCCCATCACAAGACAATTACCAGTTTAGAAAAACGCATATCCACGTAAAAAGCTGAGCACGGAAGCGAGTCTCTTTGTCAACGGAACTCCATGCAACGGCACCGCGTGCGCGGAAAGAGGCGGAAACGCCGGACGCGTTGCTCAGCGTCTAGCACTGCCCTTTGCTATTATCCTCAAAGCCAGCCTTTGGGGCGTCAAGCTCTTATGCGAACCGTGGTTTTCCTTTTTTTACTCAAAATCAGCTGTAAAATTTGACTGTTACTCGTTCATCTAAATATGACGTTTGCGGACCGCCGTCCATCTTGTTCTTGGCCAGGTCTCACGCTGGATATATCAAACACTCCACTTTCGCATTCGCATGAGAGGCACTTAAAAACAGAACCATGGGCACACGAAACTCAAAATGCGCCCAACTGTAGGTCGACTACTCTTATTTTGCGCTCTCTCGTTGGCTGTTAAAGCGCAGCGTTTTGTGCGCTTTATTTCTACCGACGGACAAGAATACACCGGAGATGCTATCCTGCCCCCCAACACAACCGATGCTACCAAAAGTACAAGCGCAAAGGTCATCCAAGGCGACATTTTAGGCGACTTTACCATTACAAATCAAGTCAAGGTGAAGACGTTCACTAAAACCATATCTACCTGTGTTACTAACGATGCAACTAATTTAGCCTATAAAGAAACTCCTGTCTCCTCTTCCGAACGAACGAGTTCGTACTGTCCGCTGCGTTGGATTCAATTACGCTGCACACGACAACGAGGTAAACTAGGGCTCTTTATCTTAGTTGTTTAGCTCAGGTTGATCACTCATACAGACTGGCCAACCTATTCCTGGCTGGCCAATCCTGTTCTATAAACCTTTTACCGCACTCAACACGCCTAGTGACCCAATTCCAGTAACCGCAGGCTACCAGACGCAGGGAAACTTCACCTCGAGCATGGACTACGAGACCGAGCTTGTGGTCGTGATCAAGAAGGAAGCTTTCAACATTTCTGATGACGAAGCTCTGGATCATGTCCTTGGTTATTCAGTGGGGCACGACGTCTCCCATCGCGGCTGGCAAATTGACCGCGGAGGGGAACCGCAACCTCAATTTTCCATGGGCAAAGGTGCTGATGGTTGGGCACCTTGGGGGCCTGCAATTGTCTCCACCAACATAATTAGTGACCCACAGACGCTAAATATTTGGACAAAGGTAAATGGCGAAACCAAGCAGAATGATACTACTGCGAATATGATCTTCGGTGTCAAACATCTTGTATCATTCTTCTCTATGGGTATCACCCTGCTTCCAGGAGACGTGATTTTCACTGGAACGTCAGTACAACATTATTGTATCATATACCAATGGAGTTTGCTGACGTTCAAACCTTAGGCCGAGTGGAGTCCAACTTGGAAAGGCTGATCCTGTGTGGTTGGTAAACGGAGACGTCGTCGAAGTAGGCTTAGAAAATGTCGGAACCTGCACCAACACCATCACTTATGTATGATAACTAAGAACTATCGCTTTCAATTGTAGTTTTCTTAACGGTTGTTGGAATCAACTTTCAGAACTGTAGTAAGTCTTTTTTTTCTTTGAAATATATAACGGACAATACCCCCAAGAGCGCATCAGTCGAGCCTACAGTCGAGCCATAGAGAAAGAAGTTCAGAAGAAACGGCTGAAATATAAGTGACAACCGTGACAGGTGACACTCAATTGTATCTGCTTGCCGAGTGGTTGGCCCAGTGCCTCTTGTTTCTGTCCAGTTCGAAACCGTACCCCATCCCTCATCAGTTCCGGGAGCTTATTGTGGCATCGCGCCCTCGAAGCCCAAGCCAAACTGATTAGTCCAGTCCATACTAACTAGCCCAAACCGTCGCAGAGGGTGTCTTAGGAAGCTAAAAGATTATATTACCTGACTTTCTCTTGCACTTGAATTTGTTCCTTTCAAACTGCAAAACGCATGAACTACAGCTATGGTTCGCGCTACGAAACGATCATCTCAAAGGCCACCCGCCATCACGCAATCCCAAAATCGATACACGCGTCGCGCGAGAAATAATTCATCAGAGCAGGAAGAAGATAATGAGGATGCCCATGTTTACGCAGATGGTGACGTCGGTATGGATGACGCCGACCATGGGGATGCAGTGATACGGTGTCCTCCAACGCGAAACTGCAGACGCTAACATAGCATGACAGGAAGTCAAACGTAAAGCGACCGACTTGGCGCGTCTGGCATTGTTTGCTGAAAAAAGGAGATTGCCTTTGCGCAAGGAAGATGTATCGAAAAAAAGTAGTTGATTCGTGTATTGTGTGTTATCTTTGTCTCTGACCTCCCAATCAGTTCTTGGTCCAAATACGCGAGCGTTTAATCGCACCTTGAATCTCACGCAGGACATCCTTACAAAGACTTTTGGCATGGAGCTCGCTGAACTCCAAACTCGTGCCGGTCTTGAGACGGATGGAACGGCTCAAGATGACGAACAAAATGCTGCAGGTGTTAAAAAGAAAGGTATGGCTACTGTGAGACTGCATCGATGATGAAGTTTGACTGCATAATCAGCCGCCGCTCACGGGTCAAAAACATACATTCTGCGTTCTGTATTGCATCCGATTGTAATCGAGCACGCGGCACTGACCGATGAACGAATTCTTGAGGAGGAAACTGTCGATGCACCCTCTGAAGACGACGAAGACGAAACATATACATCCCAACACCACGGGTGCCTTATATCATGGAGCTCCGCTGACCAGCTTGGCTCGCTTGGGATACTCTACACGATCCTCGCCCTAATACTCGTCAGTGGTCGCGTCATATCTGATGGTACGTCTCTTAAATCTTCACAGTTGTATCGCATTAAAATCTTTAGCTGAACTCCGCGCATACCTCAAGCGTCTTGGCCTCCCAACGTCAGGTGTCATTAACTTCACAGCCCAGTCAACACAACCAACCCAGAGTGTCGAAAATTATCTATCCACACTTATTAGACAAGGGTATCTTGATCGTATTCAAGTAGGTGACGCCAAAAAGGGCGGAAAGGGCAAGAACGCCAAACGGGCACGAATGGCCCAGGCCGACGAAGAAAATGGAGTGACTTACGAGTGGCGGTGGGGCAGCCGTTCGCAGAGTGAAGTTGGTGAGACAGCGATTGCTAAATTTGTGGCAGAATTCATGGTTGGAGAAGCCGATGACGATGAAGACGATGGTACGAGGGCTCGACAAGGCGCTGGATCTAGGTTAGAACGCATGGCGAAGGGCATAGAAAGGGCTGCCGGTGGACACTTATCGGACATTAGATGATCTACGCGCTGAGTTTCGCATCTTTCAGGTCCTTTTGCTGCTGTATATCAGCGTACATGCATCTAATTTACATGTCTTCCGTTGTAAAGATCTATTGTTGTATGACTGGTGTTGCGAAGTCAAATAAAACATGTCAGTGTAGATGTCCCACAAGGGTACGACTTACTTATTACTTCTCCCAAACTCATCCACCATGACGAGTAAGTCTACGCAAAAAAGTTTCACTGGCTCATTTGCAAACTCCTGCCTCAAATCCCTCTGATAGTGCCGATCTCGAACCTTCTCAGCTTCGATACTTTCGAAGCGCCTCTCCATCCGAGTACGAATGTAGGTACTTACAGCCTTGGTACATCAAACTCACCTCCGAACATGAGCTAAAGCCTAAAGAATCAAGGCAGAACCCGCAGCGCCTAAGTCGTATTTTCTTTCCTATGCTAATGCCCTTAGCCCTCAGAGCTGTCAACTTCCTTTTCCTGACGTTTCTCGGTAGACATAACCTCTTTCATTAAAATCCCCCGCAGAAGACCGTCATCATTCCCTGGCCGGTTTCCTTAAGCCTGGATGAGCGTTATATTCTACCAATTCTAGATTGCGACGTCAAATCGAGGTCAGCTGAAAGTAACGAAATATAGTCGCCCACACTTTGTAAGATAAATTCCAAGCTTTTCCCACGATGTAGACGCAAGAGCCTCCTCAAAAAACAGGCTTGATGACGACAATGGTGGTACAGGCATCTGCAAGGGCCACTATACTGTTGACGACCAGCGCAAAGAAGGATGGCCTGCAAAAAGGCAAGTATTCAGCTACGAAGACGTTCAGCCTTGTGTGAGGCAACTCGGCAATAGATCGTTCCCTTGCAGACGGCTTCCACAGTAGAGACCAATCCGACGGGGTACAGTCGTGTTTGCGTGCACGTGCATGAAATCGAGAGGTGTGCGGAATATCTAGATGCTAGTCTATGAACAAGCATGTGTCAAGACTTGAACCCCGGGTCAGGTTACATGTCAGGTGGAGAAGTAGAAACAGATATGGTCTAGGACTACACACGCAGGAGAGTCGACGGCTCTGCGGTGTGAATGTCCAACCTAGAATAGTAGTGGATGTAACGAGGTTCACGGTCCCATGCCGCGGGGTGATCGATCCTCCTGGAATGACATCACCCATGGTTGGGGCCTCTTAAGCAAGCCTCCCTCGGCTGGTGAGACGGGATCCCTTCCTCTTCTCACAGCACAGAATGGCTGTCTTTTACATGTTCGTGAGTCCTGTTTTTCCCATTCCCTCTCTCACCTTCCATCAGGCATGGTGTGCCCGTCGGTCACGTCGCTATTCTCCTTGCCCTTGTGGCGTCAATGGGTGGCTTCATCTTTGGCTATGACACTGGACAGATCAGTGATATTTTGCTTATGGACGACTTCCTGCTTCGTTTTGGAACATGCAGTACTCCTGGTGTTGCATCCACTTGCCACTTTACCACCACCAGAGCAGGTCTCATCGTTTCTCTCCTCTCCATTGGAACCCTTGTTGGTGCTTTGATGGGTGCCCCGTACGTCGATATCAATTCATCCGGCAATCTCCCGCCTCCCTGATATACTTTTACCCAAGTATCGCAGATCTTCTCGGCAGAAGATACGCCATGGTTGCTGAATGTATCATATTTATTGTTGGCGTCATTATTCAGATTGCTGCCACGGACGTCTGGCAGCAGTTTGGCATGGGTCGCTGGGTCAGTGGACTAGGCGTTGGTGCGCTCTCCGCTGCAGTTCCAATGGTATGTCCTGTCACATTCGTTGCTGTTTTTTTATATACTTCAATCGCTAGTATCAAGCCGAAACAGCTCCTGCAAGATTACGTGGTACTCTTACTGCCACATACCAGCTTTTCATAACTTTTGGGATTTTCGTGGCATGTACGTCTCTTCTATGACATTTTTCAAACTGTTCCGTAATGTATCATAGACTGTATTTCCATCGGTACACGAAACATGTCTGGTGCTGGGTCATGGCGCACTGTCGTCGGTATTGGGTTTATTTGGCCCTTCATTCTCATGTGCGGCATTGTGTTTATGCCTGAATCTCCTCGGTAAGTCTTCGTACTTGTGACAAACGAGCATGAGAGACAAAATTTATTTCATGCAGTTGGCTCGCCTCCCGCGGCCGTGTCGATGAAGCCCGCCATTCCCTCGCTCGGTCGCACGGTATACCGCGCGACCGCGAAAATTCAGACTCTTTCCTAACCGCCAAGGTGGAGGAAATTTCCACCAGTATCGAGAAAGAGCGACGTATGCGTGCTGGTTGGATAGATTGTTTCCGTCCCAAACACAAGACATTATATCGTACTCTTCTTGGTAGGCATCATTGCACACTTACTAGTCTTTTCGTTCTTAATGTCGTCTGCGTCGAGGAATGACACTGCAGAGTCTCCAACAACTCACTGGCGCCAACTACTTTTTCTACTACGGTGCGACTATCTTTCAATCTGTGGGAATCCAAGATTCTTTCATCACCCAAATTATCCTTGGAGCCGTAAATTTCGGTTGTACATTTGGCGGTTTGTATGTCATGCAACGGGTGCGCCTCTTATTACTGGTCTTGTTCATGATGATACAAGCCGGTTCGACTAGTTTGGACGCAGGCTACCTTTGATTATAGGAGGAATATGGCAGTCGTGTTGGCTCTTTGTCTTTGCGGCAGCCGGAACAGCGAAGATTCCCCAGGATAATCCAGGCATTGGAAAATGTGAATCTTCTCATTCTATCCTGCT
This sequence comes from Termitomyces sp. T73sscA, assembly GCA_017657235.1. Lineage (NCBI taxonomy): Eukaryota > Fungi > Basidiomycota > Agaricomycetes > Agaricales > Lyophyllaceae > Termitomyces > Termitomyces sp. T73sscA. The sequence continues at coordinate 39,152 of JAGGAP010000243.1, read as the reverse complement.
CCTTATCGTGGTCTAAATGTCCCCAGTGATGATTGTGAGCGCATGCATGTTCATCTTCGGCTACGCTATGACTTGGGCTCCGTGCGTTGTTACACTATCACCCTTTCCATTTGTTGATCCTTCACGTTCACAGTGGTATCTGGATTCTCATTGGTGAAACATTCCCAACACGTACACGTGCAAAGCAAGGTGCTCTGTCCACCGCAAGCAACTGGCTTTGGAACTTCCTCATTGCTTTTTTTACACCCTTCATCGTCTTTTCCATCGAATTCCGATATGGTTTTGTCTTTGCTGGTTGGAGTCCTTGCTTCTCTCCTTTCAGGCCGTTCAATAACGTAATTATCGCCAGCATGCAACCTTGCCGGTGCTGCGATAGTTTTCTTTTTCCTCTACGAATCCAGTGATCTCTCCCTTGAGAGCGTTGACCTCGTATGTAAAGCGTCCCATTAGTCTTGTGTCCTTTCCCACTCTCCATCTCAGATGTACAACGACCCGAATTGCAAGCCTTGGACATCGCGTCAATGGGCCCCTCCCGGATACCGCTCCCGCTACGACGCTGTTCAGCAAGATAAAGCAGCGGAGGCGAACAAGACATTTGGCGGTGAAGACGAAAGCCGCGCTGAGAAAGCAGACGCAAATGGGACAGACCCATCTCAGACGACTACCGCCATCAGCTCCGAAGGCGAGCAACAGACTTCTATGGGCAAAGTATAAATTTTCTGATTAATATCTCTTTCCATGTGGTCGGAGAAAGAGTGATGTTATTTATACGGTGCAATTTCTTTCGTTCACTGCTATAGTCAATCTTTGACCTAGTGAGGATTGCCTTGGGAAATACCCAAAGCCGATCCCTTCTGTATATCCGGACGAGCGCACTGATCAGATTAATTGCACTGACATGACAATTTTGGTTTTCAAATAGTACATTGCGATGTCCGATACAATATTTTCTTCCCTGAAGCACTTGCTCTATCCTAAAGATCGATTTGCAGCTGCGCACACCGGGGGGTAAACATCGTACAAAAGGGCATGTGAGGTTATCAGGCAATGCGAGATTTTGCGAATCTCTTGAACCTGTTGTTCAGGCTTCAGCTTGTCCGTAATATGAATCGCTATCAAGAGGAACTAGGAACCTGTGCCATGAAGACAGTTCCATGATGTTTTGCATATCCCATAATTCTCGCGGTTGAGCCCGAAATAAGAAATCTAAATTTATAACCAGAAAGCCCACTTAGAAGTCCCATAACTTCACCGTGCTTACACAAGTTACGGATATACCAGTGAGACAATGAAACCATGGAGTTATGCCTGCCTTTGGCACATCAAAGTAACAAGTTAACCACTAGACCGCCCATTGGCGGGGCTGGTCAATGTGGAAACTTCTTTCCAGAGTTTAAAGACGCAAGCCATCCTGCTGCGCAGGATTTTTGACAATTTCGGCAGGATGGCCATCTCCGCACATTTCCGATTGAATTCCGGCCGGAAAGTTGTGAAGGTCACCTCGACCCACAACAGATCATCAGAAAGACGAACCTAAACATAATGAGAGACTACACCGAGTACATAGTTACGATCGAGGCCCAGACTTCACACAGAAGTAGTGCAGAGAGGACTGGCCACAGGTACAGGTTTCTAACACGGCAGAACACAGTCGCGATCGATAAGGACATACAATACACACGCTCATGCCGCTGCGCAGAATCATGTGAGTGGGACGCCTAACAAGTCTAGCTCGACAGTCGAAGAATCCAGGACTTCAACTTTGTTGGTGCCGAAACAAACAGCATACGATGTCTGAGAAACAATAACGCCCGACTTCAGATCCACGCACCGTCGCGAGTTATCAGCTCAATACCCATCCCCTCCTCGGCCAACACCCTCAGCCGTGCAAGTTGCGCCATTTCCTCAGTTCCAAAAATAGCTGGTGCGCTGGTCTGAAACTTCATCTTTTCCATCTTCATGACCCCGGTACCTGACCAGCGAGCATGCACGGTGTTTGCGACGACACAGAAGTCTAGCTCAATCGCGCCAATATACGTGAACTCCTTGAGGAATGGCAAAAGAGGCGTCGTATGTTGCGTCCCAAGCATCGGCTGGTTGAGGGGATTCAGCACGCCGATAGTATCCTTTGTGATACGTTGCAAGTCGATGATATGTAATGCTACGAGTGAAGGGACCTCACGGAGACAATCCCAAAGTTGCCAATCCGATATACGGACAGCGTTCAATGTGAGGCGTCGAAGTGTGCAGTTGGAACGTATGATGAGTGAAATAAAACTCCAGTGAGGAAAGGTGTTTCCTGTTATATGGAACGAGAGGTCGAGGGCACTGGGTAGGAAGAGGGTATCAAGGAGCTCGGAGATGGGGGTATGGGCAAAGCTGATGATCTCGAAATATTGAAGGTTGGGTGCGACGACTGAAGTAGGATCAAGGACGTCTGAACGCGTGATATTTTCAAATACACAATGAGTGACGTTCTGCGCAAGATTGAGGACCTCAAGACACTGCTGAATAGTCGTCGGGTTCAAACGAAGACTGGTGATATTGTGCCATGAAAACTCGAACGAATTTCTCGAGAAGCCAACTAGATGTACATTTTGTAGACAAGGTGCACCGACAAACATGTCTAAGGGAGTATAAAAGTGCTTGACTTGGATCGTGGCAGAGGCCAACATTGGGAAATTTATGGGACCAAGATGAGACATGTGGGGGTCGGTTGGGTAGAAAAAGGGAACATCGAAATTAACCGTACGCCAGCGCTGTGAACAACGCGCGACGGCATCCATGATATGTGTGACGTCGCGCATGTTCACGTCTGGACTCCCCAACCGGATCTTGAGGTGGATAGAAAGTGGCAATTTTTCAGACCGCGCTATCCACTCCTCTAGAAGCTGCACATGCACGTCTCGTGGACGGGTCGAGCAAAGATGTATGTTTGTCCAGAGCCATGGCATTGACCAGGCAAGTTTACGCCATGCCGAGCATACTTGGCCAAAAAGAAGGGGCGAGACAGACCCCAGGGGAGCACAGGACAAGGTGAATATTTCTGAGCAGAGCTCGACAGGCAGAGAGAGCATGGGGGAGAAGCGGTTGTTTATGTTGCGCTTGAGAGGGACGCGTGTGTGGACAAGTTTGGATAGGAGGGCTTCAACGCGACAGATTTCGGCCTCGAGCTCGACAAGCTGGCAGCGCGGGTCGTCGAGGAGACCGCACGCAGACATGGTGGGCGCCTCGAGCAAGGACAGTCCATACCTTCAGGATAATAACTGCACGTCGGCCATTTGGAGAAGAGCCGGCCGGGGTTGAAACTCCGCTCCGGCGATAAAGGGAGTCAGGTCGGGAGCGTGGTTGTCTTCGTCCCTCATCCGCAAGACATAGCCATGGCAGACGATGACATCCAGTACATTGGCACAAGCATGCCTGGCAATAATCAGATCGTCACTGGTATGCCTCTAGCAGCAGCACTCGGCCCATGCTCATCCTTCTAGGTCTCATCCTTCGGGTCGATAAGTCTGCAGATGATCCTCTCACCTTTCGCCGTGCTATCTCCAATGTCGTCCACATTGGTCGTTGCCCATCCAGTGTGGGTCGGCTTAAATCAGACAGTGAATCTGCCATGTTTCGTTGCGCAGTTGTAAGTCGTAGGCACGCAAAGATCACGTTCTCAGACAGTGGCCATGTATGTCTCGTTTCCTTGCCACAACTACTCTGCTCATCCGCCTAGGTCTATTTGATAGACATGAACTCGCACCACGGGACCCACGTACGTAAGCCTAATGAAGCTGTTTCCAGGATGCTTGTCCCGGAGACTCCTACTAGGCTTTCAGATGGAGATATCATCACCTTCGGCAAGTCAGTTGGACGCCATAATGAATACGTTCGCCCCATCGTTGTCCGTGCAGAGCTTATATATGGTCCGCAAGCGTCTACATTCAAACCAGTCACTCCCGTTAAACAGGCCGCTCATATTGACTTATCCGATTCTCCATCAAGGTCAAGTTCTGGGCGCTATGGTATCTACTCCCAGGCATCTTCCTCGTCCGATAACAACTCGTCATCTATGTCTGAAGATTCGGACATTGAAGAGATTTCTCCATCGATTCCTGCCTCTGGTCCTAACGCTCTCCCTCTTCAACCACGTTTGCCTCGAAAAACTGAACCAGAATCTTCTCATTTCGGCCGTGCTATTGAAGCTCTCAAGAGGTTTTTGCCACCTGCTCATACTCCTAGTACTGCGCAGATTACATTGCCACAAATACGACCTGTGGTCTACACCCCTTCTCCTGACCGTGAGCAATCTCCAAATCCAGAGTTCGGTATCGTTGATTTGTACGAACCCTTGAATGGTCCTCGTTCACCAGACTGGCCTCGTTCCCCTCGCTGGTCGCCCCCGCCCGTGGAAAGAAACAGGCTACAGTCTCCTTTTTTCGACTTTTCCTATTGTGAACGTATCTCTGCCCACGAATCAAATCAGGACGAAGCTCGTTTCGAGGACACTACTCGATCTCACTCTCCTATGGACCTTGCTAGCCCCTCGCCCGTCACTCCTATGCGCAGTCTCGATTCTGACCAGCCTGCTCCAGAAGAACCAAGTGTCATTGGAGCATGGCCAACCTCACGCTCCTCATCTCCCTTCTCCCTTGTGTCTAAAGTTTTTCCTCTAAATTCGCCAGAATCTTCTCTTGAATATTCTCCGCTGCCGGTGCAGAAAGCCATGAGCCTTGATTCCATCTGTTCTGAGCCTCTAGCTCAGAGCAATGGCAACGTCGAATTATCTCCTGCGCCTGGAGAGGAAATAAAAGATTCGTTCAACGTCATCGCCAACGATGGAACCGATAATAGTATTAAGGACGACTCTGAATTCAAAGCGTTGCAACCCTCCATCAAAAGGCTTGAGGTATGTGTGTCCTCTCATCGCCTCATGCAAACCACGCTCATTTATGTTCTCTCTATTCAGGACGAAGTATCCAAACTTCAAGCCTACAGACGTAAATACAAAGCCCGCTTTAATAATAACGTCCATCATATCTCGGACAAGTTGTCCTGTCTTGACGAACGCATCTCCGACGTGCAAGCGCAGTATATGATGCTTGTTGACCGTGTTGACTCTGCTGTCGATGTTGATATCCCCGATCTTCAAACCCAGCTAGATGCCCTCCACGAACAGATTGAGGCTTCTAACGCTCATATCAACCCTGACAGTTCTATTGAACCCTTATACAACCATGTTGATGTAGAATCAAGCATCTCTGCACTTCACACACTCGTCGCCGGTACGTCTGCCGAAAGGCCTTTTATCTTTTCATAACTTATCCCTTGTAGATATGCGTGTTCTACATGAGCGTACGGCGGAGCAAATGGACACGGAGCTACGCCTCGTGCGCGAGGCACGCGACGCCGCACTTGCTCAGATCGCCGCGCATGTTGAAGCGCAGGCGCAGGTACGTATACCCCTTGACCGCCGTGCGGAACGGCGCTCTGAATACCCGCAGACGCGTCCATCATTAAAGCGGAAACGTTTTGATGAAGTCTGCGATGCCGACTGCGCTGCGGGCGAGACCAGCAGTGAGAGAGTTGACAGTTGTAATGAGGATACTGGTGCGGGTTCTGGCGATGCTATTATGGCAGATCTCGCGGTTCCTTCTGCCTCCATCGCTCTATGTTGTCATCGTCACAATTCTCGCTCGCCTCCATCGAAGCGCGCCCGGAGAATCGCCGCTGTCGCAGTGCAGACCGCTACCGCTGTGACGGTTGGTGCCATCGCAACGTGGTCTGCGTTGGCATTCAGTTGAGTCAGTGTGTGTGAAATGTGTGATTGATTGTGGTGAGTACCATGGACCCCCCCCCCATGTTTCCATGTTTCAAGGTTGTGAGGAGATATTCTAAAGCTTTTGAATTTCTATCCTTCTGTTGTATTTGTATCTTATTATTGCCTCTGTTGGTGCATGGATTACGGCAATGAATCAGGTCAATGTATGTACTACAAATGAATACTTCTCTCCAACGAGCTCGCGATGTATGCGGGTCTAACAGTAAACATAAATAACGACAGTAACCCAAGCAAAATTAATCTACGATAATGAATCTGATGTTACACCATATTTTTTCTTTACATCCCTCGTTAGTGCCCTCAGCATCTCCACCGTCACAATTCCAGGCGTCGAAGTCGCTTCAGTTTGACTGAGAGATACGTTTGAAACAGAAGGTGAAAGTGATAGAATACTGGTGTCATTGAGACTAGGGGTCAGTTCATCTTCGGGCTCTGAATCGACAGGTGAGAAAAGTCGTCTTCGTTTAGATTGTGAGCTGCAAAACGAGCGTTCAGTATTGCATGGTACTCGATGAGGGTAACAAGATTCACCTCGTGTACTTTGCTTCCGTCTCCTCAGTAATGCTCCTACGCCTGAGTGATCGCCGCGTGTTTGAATGCAATATCCTACCCAAATGCGCCTTGTGAGGCTCATTTGCCGCATTTTGTGCTTCCAAAGCAGCTGCGACTTCGTTTATCGGCATAGAGAACTTCTCTCTAGAATCGATCTTTAGGCTAGCCTCGATCTGAGATTGGGCAAAATCCCAGAGCTGTGCAAAAAACTCTCGGCTCGGGAAATCTGAGGAGACCTTTAGGAATCCAGAGAGAAGTAAACTATGGAGACTAAGCGCTGACTAACCCTGACCAATGTTCCTGTGTGATTGGAGATTAAGTATTATGTTGTCCGCACTTGAGCCTACTGTCAAGAACCAAACGATGGTTTGATCGTACGCGGAACTTTGATGAATCAAAGATTAGTTAAGTAACTATGCCCACGATGTAAATAACATACTCAATATCAGTAACTGTACCATCAAAGGTCGGAAGGATGTCGCGAGGGATTTGTCCTGGGATCAGCGAGATGACAGAATGGGCTGCGGTATTAATCAGGGAAATGGCGACTTGGACGATTTGACCAAAAAGCTTCCAATCGACTAAACAATTTTAGTAAGCGTACAAGCCGGATAACATTCTATCCTCACAATAATCGTCAGCGGAACATGCTTCTGTCCAGTCTGATATGAAAGAAGTGAATGATGGTTCTAAAAGTTTAAACATGCCTGGAAATAAAAAATTGGCAAAGAGCGAAAAGGAAGAGCGAGATATACAACGTACCACGGATGGTCATCACTTTGACAAATTTGCCTTGGACATCCAACGATAGAAAATTGAGTGCTTCACCAAATTTTCCATCCAGATCTTTTGTTTTGGATGAGATTGAGAACACGCGATAGCCTTCAACAGTCTGATCCTCCACCAGTTTATTCACCTTCAAGATGTAAATTAAGGGATTCATGAACAGATATGAAAGGCTAACTAACCATGTCAGTAAAGTCTGTTGCAGTTGTACCTTGATCCTCCCCTATCCAAGAAATGATCAGAAGAGACGGTAAAAATCTGCGCTTGGAAGGAAAGGCCTGAATGATATCTCGAAGTCGAGAGCAATCATCTAAGACGCGGTACTTCCTGGTTGAATCCGTCAACGTCGGAATATTGATCTTGAAAAGACTATTACCTTTCCAGTTCGTCTGCAACTCCTTCTACGGGCGTGCATTCGAAAATGATGAGCCCAGGCGAGTCCGGGTCTGTAGTGTGTATTAAAGGTATTGAAAAGACGGCTTCCGATACCCAATCGCCAGACGCCGGGACCTCGAATTTGCGTTCCAGCCAGATAGCCGTAGCATCACTAACAGAATTCATGGAAATCCATATGTGCCATGACGGGTGTGGAAGGGCGCCTTCGAGCTTTGACTTCACATGACTCGTGATGACTCGAAGGAACGAACCCTTAGCCCATCGACGTTCATGCTCTTCGTGGTTCTGGAGTGAGAAGGAAACAACATAATAATGAGCGTGACAATTCCTCCACGTTGAAGAGTTGTAGACAAGGCGATTGAAGTGGAATGGAACAGCTATGCACCTCTTTGAATCGTTGAGCAAGTTCTTCATCTGTCCGTGGCAGATAGTAATCGCTGGAAACTCGTCGTCGAACCCGTTTCTTGACGGGAGAATCTATGACCATGCCAGGACCGGCAGAAATCCTACGTTTCTTGTCAACATGCACGGGCGACTGTTGCTGGGATTTGATCTTTTCCTTGTAAGCATCGCTTTGTCGACAGGCCTCTATCCATGCAATACGCTCAAGGAGACGTCGATGCCAACGTTGCAGACATGTCTTGACAATTAGAGACTTCCGGACAAAAAGAAGAGATCTGCTCTCCAAATCTTGCTTATTAATTTCCGGTTTCACGAGTGACTTGCCTTTTCCATTGATATTCAGGAGAAGTCCAGTAGGCTGGTCCGAGCTGGCTTTCAAGGAAGACTTTCGATCGGAAAATGATTCAGATGGTCCTACTGTCGTTGGAGAGGGCATGAACAACGGACTCAAGATTTCCTGATTTGAGCCTGACGCCGGTGTAGCTATGTTCCCTTTGAAAAAATTGAGTATGCTCTTCATTGGTGGACCAACAATAGGTGTCGCAGGAAGAGAGATTAGTTTTGGTCTTGGAGGTGGTGGTGGTACAGTGGGTGTAGCGGGAGGACGGTCAGAAGAGATGAAAGAAGTGTTTGTGTCGATCTTTGGCAGAATTGGAGCACTCGTAGAGGTCCGTCGTACAGGTTGAGGGGTTGTGACTGTTGAGGATGGTGAGGACAGGGAGGTGGAGGGCAGTATAGGAGGAGTGGGGAGAGGAGATAAGTTGTTGCTTTGGGATAATGGGCTTGGGCTAGGGGTCGAAGATCTCTGAAAAGATGTTCCTATGGAGGTCTCCTCGAGAGCAGTCGAAAAATTTGTCTTTGGAGGAGGAAATTTGGGAGCAGATGGCACTTCCGGGGGGTGCGGAGTTATCGCTTGCTTGATACTTGAGGAAAGGCTAGCGGCAGGGATGTTTGACCCAAAGTTTCCAGGTCCACCAAAAAACGGTCTTTGAGGGGCAGTGTTAAATGACGCTGGTGAGGGGCTCATCCCTACTGACGTAGTTGAAGTTGTTGTCAAAGAGTTTGGCTGTCCTTGGAGCGATTCAAAGGCACTTTTCGTTGGTGAAGATATTGATGCATTGAGGGTAGGTGTGAGAGTGGATCCATTGAACGAAAGACTGCCAGTCTCAAAGACGTTCGGAGGGGAGATAGTGGCAGCGGTCGGTACCAGAGGTGAAGCTGTTGGTTTATCACAGGCTAAGGTCACAGATACTCCAGGTACGGGGGGTGATGACGACGGGAAGAACGTTGGACCTCCAAAAGGTGACGAGGTGTTGAAAACGTTCGGTGTGGTCTTGATCAACGAGAAGGCGGAGGGGGTAAGAATTGGAAGAGGCTGAAGTGGTGCTGTGTTTTGGCCACCGAATATTGAGGGAGATGAGTGCAAGATGTTGGCATGTGGGACCTGAGATGAATTATTTGCCTCTGTTGCATCTTCTGTCAGGACTAGTTCATCTTCAATCTCGTCATGCTCTTCGTGCACCTCATCTACCTCATGTCCAAGCTCTTGAGAATCATGCATAGAAGGAATAGCTCCATCAATGATGTCCGAAATGCTGAGGTCTCCTCGAATAGCATCTATATCATCGATGGCGTCTTTCCCAAAATGACGTTCCAGGATGCACGCAATTAAGTAGATCATGACGACACTTCCTTGTTCACGGAGAACGCTGGCGAGTTCCCCGAAGATCCGCATGCCTTGGGTGTCAACCTTCAAGACAGACGTCTTGTCAATAGGCGCACTCCTTCGTTGGACATGTAAACGAAACTCTGTCGTCAACTTGAAAACCGGGTGCGAGCTTATGTGTTCCGGAATCTCCTCGTGGCGCTCCTTTTGGTCGCGTATGTGGATTAGGCGATGATAGACCCGCATTTCTAACTCAGTCGGAGATTCGTAACGGCCTCGCTGATCATCGTAAAATTCTTTAAGACTTTGCAACGCTATTGATAATAGTCAAAATGTATATTTGTCAAGGAGCAATGATGACAGACTATTCATAAGTTGTTGTTCCTCGAGGGCGACAGAAAATTTCGGAGTGTCCCGCTCGAGGTGCAAAGCCAGTATATGGAAACGAGCACAGCGATCGTGACATACAATAGCTTCCGGGCCGTAGCTATGCTGCATTGTGAAATCGTTACGAACAGCCCTCGAGCGGTCACGGATAAAATCATAAGTCGCGGAAAATCCTCCTCGGAGAAGCAAGTCGTGGAAGAGATAGTCCAGTGTTTTCTGAAAGATGATTAGAGGAGGACGAGAATAAGGTGAAGTAACTCCGCACTATCAGAATGTGAGGAGGACGTAAGTCGGAGGGCAAAGTTTTGTCGCCTGCAGCACGTTCATACATTTTGACAGCGCGTTTGTGATCAACTCGTTTTGAGCCAGGTATCTGAAAGACACATCAAAGCAGATTTGATTAGGCAGAATAGCACGGCTACATACCGTTTCCCACTGAAAAAGATTGTTTTCTCGCTCTCTCCTGTACCGCTCGAAGCGCGGACACATATCCGTACAAGTTCCGACCACGGTTATCGCATCTTCCAAGCGTTTTGGAACAGTTGGATCGTCCATTTTCCCCTCAGCTATCGCCTTCTTTCTTTCGGCTTCGCGAGCTTTAACAAGCTGATATCGAATTTCAAAGGTTAGCGATGACATAAAGTATAGAACTACACACCGAGCGCCAAAACTCCTCCCTCTCCTCTGTTGTCTCTAGTACCGGCTCCTCTGGCTCTTCGAACCACTCAGCACTTCGGTGATCCTCAGGTTCATCCGTCATCTCGTCCAAGACAGAATGTTCCGGGTCGTTACTCGGCAAAGGCACAGGAGTTAGACGAAGAGATACATTAGAGAATCTGCCTCGACCGCGAGACGCGCCTCTCCCTCGATGACTACCTCTGGGGCCGCCGCGCTCCCACCTTTCACCATCGCTATGATATGGAGTGCTGCTTCCACTGCGTTGACCATTCTCGCCAGATACCCACTGGCGATTTCGTGAATGAGGTTGCGCAGCTCCTCTTCCTCGAACGCGAACATGAGACAGTGAGTCCATAGCAGACACGAACACAAAAGAAGGGACCTTGTGTACTTTGTTATTCAACGTGATGTGAGATAAACAATTGCCACGCCTTGCCCCATCGGGTGTCATCACACCACAGCCTTCAGTCTCGTACTTATGAGTTGAGAAACCACCAACTACCACGTATTCTATGGAGTCAGATGGCTGTGGCATCTTCGCGATTGTTTGTTGCAACGTTCTCACGGGTATCTGCCTCGACTTCATGACTATTCGTACGTTGACGGGCTCGAGAATATCCTGGTGCCACATTCGCTCAATGACTGCGCTTCTCTGCATCCAGGTCATTACTGCACGGAGTCTTTTTGTAGTTGCATTCGACGAAGACATGAGAATGGAGACGCTTTGGAACGACAGGCTTTGATCCCAACAACTCAGGAAGGGCCACGAGCACAACCACCAATGTTGGTCCAACAAACCTAACATGAATATGTATGATTGTACCTCTATGTTCCGCGAGTTGCTCCGTTGACGAACCATATCTTACCCTATCATCACTTTGAACCCTGTTATTTTTTGTTACTTACAGGGCAACCAGATCCGAATAAGCGGGTGGTTCTAACTTATTATCTTTATCGATTCCTCCAAATGACAAAAATGAGTTTCAATTACACACCAATCTGTCATGCACTTCATCTGTTGCTACCCAGTTAGTATAGTTCACCTATTCTACTCGCTTCATCAACGGTCTTCCATCTTTCATCTCCCTACCTGCTATTACTGTATAGGAATCCAAAGAAATCCCGGATTCGGATACTGGTACGTGAAGTGAACCGAAGTGTTCTCATTGCTGGGGAAGGTCGTGGAGTCGAGGATCAGGAGCGCACCTTCTGGTGTGAACAGCAGCAGTCTTCTGGCTGGTTCTTCCTCGGAATAGATTGCCTCGAGGCAGCCTCATCCTTGCCTGTCGTCATACTTCGTGAACACAGTAGCATGCATCGGCACGGTTATCGTTCGGGAGTGCCCAAGTATGGAATACGATGTGTAAAGTGCAATCTATCGTTCAATGGAAGCCACAACTTATTATCGCTTAATTTGATGAATATTATAGCGCCGCTGGACTTGATTATTATTATTTCTGTTCGGGAGCAGTTGTTCATAAGTGCGACCTTCGGTGATAACATCGGCGGCGCACCTCTTAGAATTGGCGGCCGATTTGGCAAATGATCTATGATGTCCTACCTCTGACAAGAAACCGAACAAAGAGGACGACACTATCATTAAAGGAGAAAAACATATATGTAGAGTAGTGCAAACATGACAAGACATTGATTAATTGTTACACGGACTGAATGTTATGAGCTTATGAGATTGAGATCATGCAGATAGCGAGCGTGATGTCAACTACGCGAGGGGAAAGCAGATTGGGGTTCAAATCATACGATATCGGTATACATTATAAGCAAGCGTCCAAGAGTGTCCTCACGATCTCAATAGGTTCAGCATAGTTGCCACATCTTAACGTAGTCACTGTAAACGGCATTTTTGTCAGCATCGAACATCAGCTAGTTCATGAGACCTGATGAGATGTACGCACACAACTAAGGCACGGTTCTCGACAGTCGTGGGCCAGGTGGATAGCCATTGATCCTTGTTCTTCCAGAAGTCTGACATCGCATCTAAAAAAAAAGACGATCATTAGAAAATTCAGCAACTCGGTATAACAACTTACTCTGGGAACCGTCCAACCAAGGCTTGCCTCCAACACGATCAGGGAACCAACCGTTTGTTCCACCAACAGCCACGTTCATGATGAGATAAAACGCTAAGAAATATATATCCGTGATTAAACCTTTCAAGAAAGATGTTATACACCTACATTCGTCAAAAGGAGCGGCCGTTGTTCCGTTGACCCATGGATTATTCAATATGATTGCCTCAGAACCATTCTGGACGACAGGAGGAAAGTCACCACGGTCCCAGAAGCTCTGCTTGTTGAGTGTGAGTACAGGCATCATATGATGCAAGCGAGTGTCAACGTAGATCCGCCTGAAAACGGTGAGACTTAGAGAGCAAGAAAGTGGTTTGATGAACGCACATAAAGTCTTCAGTCCACTCAAGAACATACGTGTGGAAATCGGTGTCATATGAACCACGCCTGAGGGGCCAAGCGCCAAAGGTCTTGGCCACTGCATTAAGCCAGGTCAAAGGACCCCAGTTCAGTGATGCCCGGACCCAATTAGTACCCCTATACAACGTTCGAGTGACTGGAAATCGAGTACAGAACAAAGGCATACTGTCTGGGATAACTCGGACCGTTTCCACGCGCTTCCATGATATCAATTTCACCTATGATCAATCAAAGACCGCTCGACATGAAAAAAAAGTTCATTGAACTTACCGCTTATGGGCCAAGTACCATATTTGTTATCGACTGGAAGCATCCAAATCGCAGGCCATAGCTAGGTCCATACAATACGTGTCAAGCCTCGTCACATACAACAATCCATTGACGCCACTCACCCAATCCCTAAAGAAAAGTCAGACAAGAAGTTCATTCCATCGCTTTCAGAGCACGTACCCTCGAGGAATTTTAGCACGAACTTCTACTTTCCCAAATTTGATGCTGGCACTCTTTCGTGTACTGATTCGCGCACTCTGGACTGGGTTGATGATCGTACCAGCAGTTGAGTTACTAACGGCTGAACAAGCTTTGGTGTACGCCTCAACATCAAAATCAGCATTTGGAACAATGTTGCTGGCAGTTGTCGTTCCATCATGCGAAGATTGGGTATATTGTAAGCCCCCCGTGATGTTATAGGTGCATCCAGTGATGTTGTAGATATAACCATCTACTATGGCAGCATCGCCAAGATTATCCGAAGTAAGTGTGGGTGTGATGTAAAGGTGACCGTCCTTGACAAAAGAATTGTTACTCGACGCAGTAGTCATTTCAAACTCTCCGTTTCTACAAAAAGAAGATTAGTCTGAATAGAGCTTGAATAAGGGTGCCTGCACTTGCCCGAACCCGCTCATGTCGACCTCTCGGAAAAAGGTGCCGTTATCGCCAAAAACGCCATCTTCAGAATTAAATTCCTCGTCCAGGACAAGGCAGAGATTACCCTTGATCAGGGGGACATTTTTCCATCCAAAATAGCAACGGATAGCACCACACGCGATCCCAATTAGCATAACGCCATAGGTAATGAAATAGGCAATGCGACTGTAAGGATCACGCTCTTTGAGCCAAGGCTTCTCAAGAGTGGCTTTAGAGGAGAGCATCGTAGACTTGTGACGCGTAGGCTTAACCTTTGCCGTGGGTGCTGTGCTCATCATAGTAAGGGGTCGCGGGGGAGGAGAGGTAAACGCTTCTCTCGACCGAGTCGTCGATTCGCGGTTAGACTGAAAGTCGGCAGTGCTTGGGCGGCTACCAAAGTTACCAGAAAAGCGACCTATGTCCGCTACACTAGTAGCACGAGATGTCACACCGCTCTTGTCAGGTAAAGGAAAGTGAGAGCTTGAGCTGTTCTGCGCGCGATGACCAGGAACATGAGTAGACGATTCCATCACGCTAGAACCAAAGCTGGCAGTGCTTCCAGGAGGCGAAAATGGATTAGCTGTGTTACCAAACGTAGTATTATGGGGAGTTATGGAAGGCGTCTCGACGTAAGAAATAGCACCAGACGTATTTTGAGAGTGCGACTGTGGTTGACGCTCAGACTCAGCATCGCTGGATCCTTGTAAAAAGAACCGCGGTTGAGGAGGAGAGAGCTTTACTGAGTCATTCTGGGCTTGTTGGGAAGCCGGCTGCGACATGGGCGCAAGACGAAGGACAGTTGTGAACGCAAGCAAGGAGCCTTATGAGCAGCCGGTACGTATACGCGGCAGAATATAAAAGTGGCTTCCGAAGGTGTCCAATTGCCAACAAATAGATATTTGTGTACATATGTACTTGCTTCGATGATCTGAAGCCGGCAGAAAAGATTGCTCCATCCGGTTTTCTTCGAATTGATCAAAGCTTGTTTGTCTCGGTAATTTTAGGTACCGTATACCCCCTTTGAGCCGCCAGCTCTCTCAGATGTCGACAGACCATTTTCGGGATCCTGATCTGGATTTCAGCCGGAGAACTCGCATGGGGGGCTGAGTAATGTCCTCGCTCAGCTGCTGTGCCAATGTACATATGTTACGGCATGATACCCCTCAGGCCTCAGCTGTAATGTCGATCAATTCATATACGGGCTTTCGATAGAGATATGACCCTGCAGATTAGCTATCTCCCTGAGTCCTCGGTTGATTCAGACTCTGGGTTTGTGGCGCCGCTTTGAACCGCTGCTTTCAACAAGGATGGTATGCCGCTGATAACGGATAATGGGAATGGCCCTGGTCGGGAACTGGACCTGCCACGAGTTGATGTGTATCTGTCAGTTACTTCCGTGTGTACATATCTAGTTAGTTATCGAGCTCATACATAGCGCAGTTCGATGAACAGCATTTTATCACGATGTGAAAGGTGCTAGCCGGATCGGTCCAATGATTGAGTACTGAACAGAACGTTGAACTTGAACGTTGAATGTCGAATGTCGAACTAAATGTTCAATGATGGATGTATTCTTGTAATCTCGTTCTCAATCAGGTCACCAGTTTGTCACGCATAGAACTAAGTATTTATTCCCTCCTTCTTTGTGGGCCTATGCAGCTCCATGCTTGCGCTCACAAAATAATTCCAGGCACTTTCAAGACCTTCTGTGGCCCGATGGGCCGGGTGAGTTTAATGCAAGTCATTTCTCAGGTTCGCAAGCTCGATAGAGTTGCTATCTCCGAGATGGATCCGACAAGGATGGAAGGAATGAGCGTCATCGAGTCAGAGACTTGTTCTACGACGATCAAGGAGAGCAAGCTCTGAACTTTTGAACCATAATCTTCAGAAGGGAACGCTTAGGGCTACGGAGATCGTGGGAGGCTGTACTACATGTGAACCTCTCCTTGAGTAGAGAACACGATGGACATCTCATATTGGATGTATTGAATGCAGCCGTTGAGAAGTACTTATCTGTATGACAGACAATACAATACGAGAATTTATGGGGAAAAAAATTCTCATGAAATCACCGTTGACTTGAATACTCGCCTTTGAGACGAAAGGGACTGATTTCCTGTCACACAAACAAACAGAATACTTGTCATTTGAAATTGACAAGTTTGCCGTAAAAGTACTGAACACTTTTTCGTAAACAACATGAACAATAAGCAGAAACTAATCCTTACAGAACTCTACTTCTCCTTTACACCGATAAATCCGATAAACCTTTCCTGAAGGAAAAGTCAAAAGTACTTAAGGGACTAGATACACATTTATTATTTGAAGCGGGAATCAGTGGCGCCCGACAACGATAATGTACCAGGCGCATCATATTGTGGAATCAAAATGTACGGTTTATTCGATTTCCGGACGTCAGTAACTTCTGTCACCACACAAATCGGTCAACTACTTTTCACACGGCTGACACCGAGCATATTAGATATTCCACAATACGTTGTATATAGCAACTATTCGCATTTTCATGGAGGAAGTCGATAAAGCAACCGAAAGTGGAGATTATAATGAGTTCCTTGATCCCCCTCGTCAGAACACCACGTTCCCAGAGACACCCCGAAAGAATGCAAGGTGTCTGGGAACGTGTAGGGTCTTGGAACAGGGCCAGGAGTGCTGTTTGCCGATTCCTGGCGCAGGGTTCCGTACACGAGTATAACAATGTCCCCAGAGCAACGTCAGAGAGCTTCTCGAAGAGACAGAGGTGAAAATCCACTCTTGGAATAAGTATTCTCAATTTGGCCAGTTCAAAGCTATAATAGGCAAAAATTTGTCACATAGTGACAATTGACTATTAATTAAATGGCGAACATTTCTCACGCTGATGACGGCGCTTGACCTGACATAAGTTTTCATGATTGCTCCGGGTATCCCGTGAACCTGACTGAAGCTTGAAAGAATAACCCAGCGTGGACATCGGGTCGACTATGAAGCTCTGCGGCTGAGCCAATACCAGGCGCCGGAAACTTTACCTTGGACTATCTAGCTTGGGGACTTTTGAGCTTGGAAGGCTAGGCAGCGCCACGCCACATGCGCGCTGGAAGCCGAGGTTATAACTTTAATGGTATACCCTGAGGTATGGTTGTATTCCCTCCTAATGCCTCTCAGCACCCGCGATCAACAATGTGCTTCGTTTCTCAATGTTCTCGTTTTCGCCGAGAGATCAGCTTTGTTGTGCTCATCAATTGGGGATCGTTTCCCGATCCATACATAATCCGATCAGAATCTCGAGAAGGGAGGAGAGACCAATGTGTCTATTCAAGGAACCTGTGTGCATGTGTTGTGCCTATCTTCGAAAAGGCTGTTGCCGGAGCAATCCTTCAACCACCGAACTGTCACTCTCGTCTTCCGTCACTTTGGGCCTGCACAGCCTGCCTGCCTCCGCGATCTCTGATGCCGAATCCGGGAGCCTGGATTCTTCAATGGGATGACGGAAGGAATTTATAGAGCCTAACGATAAAACTGATTCACACCATCAGTTGGGTCTCTTTTAAACCGCCCTGCCTCCGGTCTTTCGTTCCTTTGGCCCTGTTACTCTACTTTACGACCCGGCTTTTAGTTCGCCTCCATCGTCAGCCAGGTAATAGGCACTATGGACTATGACTCCTACGACGCTGTTTTGCACTGGATATTTCGCTCTGTACGCAGCCACTTCGGAGTCCGTTTTTGTACAAGTATGCTGACTTGATTTCAGACGCAGGGTGACGCCTGGTTTAAACCCTCCGAGGAAAATATCTCTGCTGGTGTCTGTTTACGAGTGAACCCTGGACAATTTCGCGTCTTCCCATATGAGAATCCATACTTAGTGCCCTTTGAAGCTGCTGTACGTTCATTGAATCCATTAGTTGCCGTCAAACTTCGCAATGCTGCTGTTCATTCGGCTCTTGCTACTGTGTACGTTTGAAACAGTATCCTTCTCGTCATTCATGTTCAACCTCCCTCAGATCTGACGATGCAGACGCTATTTACATTGATCACGACACTCGGATCCAAGTGTTCGACTCAATGAACCATCTTCCAAAAGCTGATAAAGAGCAATGTGGAGCTTTCATTGTAAGTCCTTCTGCCATTCTTTTGTTGGAGTCATTCTGAACCACGTAGCGTGATGAACGTGTTTTGATCGTATGGTCTGATGACCTTGACCACATTGTCCCCCTCTGCGCAGAATTTGAAGAAAGGGTAATGAAGCTCGTTTGGCGTACCCGTACCAACCCCACATCCATTCGGACTTCCACGAATTCCTCCGCTTCACCCTCAACGACGGCGTCGGATGTTAACCTCAATGAAAAGAATGCTCACCAGCCTATCACTGCCACTGATGCCGTTGCTGCCGTTAACCTTGCTGAGAAAGAGGGTAATACGGCACCTAAACAAGAACTTGCACCGACCGCGTCGAAGTGGGGCTGGAGCTGGAGGCTGTCTAGTAAACGACCTTTGAAGTCCAAGGACCTTGAAAAGGGTACCAGCGGTCGCGAAGACAGACCCATACGCCTCCTTGGCCCCTTTTATGACGGTCTTGGCCTTGGTTTTGCTGTCTGTGAGCATGCTTCTGAAATAGGAAACTTCTTTGCCTCACAATCTCGTAGTCTTCATCCTGAGTGGTCTGGCTATCCTGCTAGAGGAGTACCTCCTTGATCACAATGCTATTCGTTTTGCCCTCTTCGCGACAGCGCCATTTCTCTTTTGTGTATCCCTGGTACGGTTCATCACCCTTTTGAGTGCTGCCAACACGCTTATCACGTAACTGAAGTTTTTTGCACTTCAAATCGTCTCCAATGTGTCTTTCGTGTATGTTACCTCCCGGCTCGCAGAGTTGGACGAGACTAACGACACGATTAGTTTAGGACCGGTTGCGCAGTATCACGAGAACTCGCGTTATTACTCTGCGATCAAGCCCGAATCCAATACCGAGGTTGATTCTCAACTGCCGCATATAACTATCGAGATGCCCGTTTATAAAGAAAGCCTTGAAGAGACAATGTAAGTTTAGTGCAATTTGTCTGGTCATCTGCGTAGGCGCCTGGTTATGACACGTGGCGCTTCTTTTTTTCTTTTTTTCTCCGAAGCACATCGCTTACGAAAACTCCAGTGCGCCTTCGGTATTTTCACTTAAAAAGGCCATGCAAACCTACGCTCGCCAAGGTGGTACCTCGGCTATATTTGTCCACGATGATGGACTTCAGATTATTGAAGAAGCTGAACGGCAGAAACGTATTGCCTTTTACTCTAACCACAACATTGGCTGGGTTGCTCGACCCGGACACTCTAGTGATCCTGATGGCTTCAAGCGTGCTGGGCGTTTCAAGAAAGCTTCTAACATGAACTATGGACTGCAGGTACACATATCCTGACCTGAATTCCCTGAGAATACCCGCTTACGTTACATGCAGCTTTCGCTGTTGATGGAAAAACATATTCTCGAATTGGAGGCATCTGGCATGCATGATGTCAACCCCGACAGCGACTCTATAGAAGACAAAGCACTTGAGCTTGCGATCGAAGAAGTTTATCAAACAAATGGCCAGAAATGGAGACCTTGGGCAAAAAATGCTAGATCACTTCGTATTGGCGAAATAATTTTGATTGTAGACTCCGACACCATTGTTCCTGAGGTGCGTTCTTATACACAGGTTATACTATGCGACTTATTGGCCGAGCAGGATTGTCTCCGAGACGCTGCGCGTGAGTTGGCTGAGTGTCCAGAGGTCGCTATCATACAACACGAGTCCGGTAAAGTGTATTTTTCCTCCTCCTTGATGTGTCTCCTTATACTTGACGTCACAGACGTTATGCAGGTCGCGCATCACTACTTTGAAAACGGTATCGCTCATTTTACGCGTCGCATCAATAAGTGTATCTCTATGGGCTGTGCAAACGGTGAGGTCGCGCCGTTTGTCGGGCACAATGCTTTCCTTCGCTGGTCAGCTCTTCAAGATGCTGCTTTCGTCGATCCTGCAGATGATGTTACAAAGATTTGGTCGGAAAGCAACGTCTCTGAAGACTTCGATATGGCTTTACGATTACAAGTATGTCACGTTTACACAGCGAGAACTTCTTGTTCACATCTTTCGCAGCTTAAGGGGTATATCATCCGGTGGGCTACGTATTCCGAGGGAGGTTTCAAGGAGGGTGTTTCTCTCACAGTTGACGATGAGCTCAATAGGTGGCAGAAGTACTCTTATGGTGAGTGTTTCGGAAGAATTAATTTCTCTCAACTAATTCGGTCGTTGGTAGGCTGTAATGAGCTGATTTTCAATCCGTTGATAAGCTGGTGGCGTATGGGACCTATCACAAAGCAGCTTCGACTCTTTCTCTGGTCCAATGCACCAGTTCACTATAAGGTTACAATGATGTCCTACATGTTTTCCTACTACGGTCTTGCGGCTTCTGCTGTCCTCTCTATTCTGAACTACCTCCTATTGGGATGGGCCGTCGACGTCGATGGTTACTACCTGCATAGTTTTGAAATTTGGCTTGCTTGTACCGTTGTCTTTCCGGGAGCTGGTAATCTCGGGTATACCCTCCTTGAATACCGCCTTGGTCAACGCGATATTTTCTCCTCCCTTGTCGAGAATGTAACATGGATTCCATTTTTGTAAGCTCATTTTCCTCGTCGCCAGTCTGGTAACTAAGTTACACTTACGGTAGCTTTTTCTTTTTCGGTGGCCTCAGTATCCACCTTTCCACTGCACTTCTCGCTCACATGTTCTCCTACAACATCACCTGGGGTGCTACCAAAAAGGTTATTTGACATCTTTCTGATCGTCTTCTTCACAACCTGATTATTCCGACTGAACAGGAAGTCGAACGTTCAAACTTCTGGATCGAGATACCTAGAATATGGAAACGTTTCTGGTTCGCATTCTTACTCTGTTTCACCGCCATCCTTGCCATTGTCATTCTTTCAACTGGCCTGATTCCTCCAGAATGGAGAATACCAGGAACTTCATGGGCCGTCATCTTGCCTCTTGCAATTGTAGCATCAGGACATATCCTCTTCCCAGTGAGTTCATTCATAATGACAAGTTCATCCGACAAAGTATGAATATCTCGTACAGATCGTTCTCAACCCATGGCTCATGGTTTTCTCTTATTGAAAACGCTTTTCATGGGTGCTGTCACCACCACGTCATGATCACGATCTTTTTACCATCTACTCTCTTTCGACAGTCTTTATCACGAATGAACATCATATCACAATAATGGACATTGTCTGTTTATGTATTGACAACTATAGACTTTGATACTTTCCGTTTACTACAGCATAATTTTACCCCTTCCTGTACATGATATCCCTGGACTGCGATCAGTGATCAAAAAAATCGATCGACGTTCACCGCACAATTGAGCTCGCCGCCAACATAAATGTGCCGATGATGAGACTGATTCATACGTGCTTCAGCTTCATCTCCCGTACTATTAGCGAGTTCCTGTTTCCTGTTTCGATGCCCCATGTGCACGAACGACTAGATTCCGACCGGTGAAAAGGTGAATTGCTGTCGACCTCACGATTGTCAACCTTAGAAAATTCGTACAAGTCAGACATCAACCGTTGCATCAACCACGAACATCCTAATAATATTTGGGAATTTGCGATGTTAAAAATGTAAAATTAAGGAGCGTGTAGTAGCCATGTCAATGAATGCTTAATTGAGGTATAAAAAAAACAGAGTCCACATAATGAGCTTGAAGAGAGTGTCCTTGCGAAATAACTTTAGTCCATTAAACACCGGGGAGTGTGAATCCAGGAATGTCAGGCCAATTGCCCAGCTGAGCGGGGTCTCCACCAATCCGTACCCATTTCGAATGAGATGGTGTAGGGCCATCAAGAACGAAGAGTTGGTGCCAAGCAGGTGGGGAGACGCCAGAGTTCGGAGGAGCACGGATAGTGCAAGTCGTACCAGAGCAGGTGAATGCAGGAAAGATAGTCCTTGCACCCATGGAGTTTCCGTGGGTACTTGAGGAAGCTGATGTTGCCGGGCACTTAGCAAAAGGCAGAGCGATTTGAAAGCCATGACGTGACCTACCGCTCAGGAGAGAAATCCGTAAGTTGGCCGTGGTTCCTTGAAATAGCTTTACGTCGGTGATAGTGTATGCTCCACCGTACGCCCAGTCAGTTACTGAGATATTAAACTCAGGAGGGCGGAAGCCCTGGTTGAGGTATGGAGGAATATAGACCTTGAATAAAATCGATTATATGGACGTCCGTATAGACGCGAGAGGGCCTACCTCAATACGGAACTCTTCAGGGTATTTCACTGTACCATCAGGATTGTTTGTTTGGGGGTCGGATCCAGAAACTAGTACACGTCCATCAGGGAGCAAAGCGAGCTCCGAATGGTACAGACGCGCTACGATGGTGTTGTTGAGGATAGAGAAGCGTTGTCCAAGTGGCTTGGTAGGGTCATAGAGGACAGCGTTTAGATTAGGATCGGTCGCGAGACCGAAACCAGCTACGCCCTGTTTTGCACCGTTCGCAATAAGATATGTACCGTCAGGAAGACCAACCATGCACGTCATCACACGTTTCGTTGGCTATGGTTGAAAATTCAGCGACTAAATATATCGCATAAACTTCGAGCAGTTGCGAAGACTAACCATGCGTTCCAACTCCCAGGTGGGGTTGGAATCCTCTGGAGCTATCGAAACACAACTATCCAAGGCGTCGCCGGGACCTATAGTCGAACCACCGCAGATAAGGACTCTGATAGGGTCTGTGTAGGGGGCATGCTGAGGTAGAAGCATAGCGGAGCCTATGATTCCTATATTAGTTGTATGTCGCAGGAATTCTAGCCGCTGTACATACCTTCTAGAGGGTAGGTACGACCGGCCAGGACTAGAACAGTCATTTCAACGCAACTAGGTGACTTGGGAAACCAAACTTACAGTCATTGACAGAACCTGGGATATTAGGAAGAACCTTGAAGGTGTCAAAGGTGACAGGGTCCAAGATGCGAGCCTCGTTCCAATAGCCTGCTCGACTATGAGAGGAAAAAACGTAGATTTGACCGTAAATCACTGACCAACAAAGAGACGCTTGCTGGGAAGGACGAGGACAAAAGGATACAAATTATTGGGATCAGTCCGCGTCAACCAGTCGAGCTCAACGACCGTGTCACCACCGTTTGGCTTGGGAAGGATTTCTAAGTTCGGTTGCGGTGATGCATTACTGCCCGTTTCACCGCCAATGACAAGGATCGATCCATTTGATAACATAGAAGCCGTAGGGTACCAACGACCTCGCTGAAACGGTCACTTGAGATCGGGTCTCTATTACATCGTATACTGATGCTTACCTGGAGTTTCAGGGCCGGATAATCTTCCTCCCAATCTGTAGTCCCATTCACGCCATCGGAACCACTCGGCGTATAAAGACGAAGACCGAATGTAGACTCCAGGGACCAGCCGCCGACATTGATCTGACGACCAGCCTTGTCTGGAAGGATAACACTTCCGGAACAGAAAACGTCAGTCTTGACATGCATTTCACGCCAAGTCGCAGAGAAGTTGGATACTAAAGTCAAATCCAATTCGTAGGCACCAGTGGAATTAGGGAAACTTTACAGCTGATGTGAGACGTAGCGCAGATAGAACAAAATATAATATACTACATACCCTGTACCCGCCTTCTCGAGGAAAGTCACCTTGTTGTTGATACCCAGCGTAGAAATCAGCGGAACAACAACGCTGGAGTGATTATAAGCGATGTTTTGTCGTAAGTATAATTTGGTACTTACCCAGGAACTAAGGAATAAACCACGTCTTTAGGAAGAAGGACGCACGCAAAAGTCGAATAACATACCAAAGAACTATGAGTTCGAGTCAGCAACTAGATATCTCAACATTGACACGTAAGCGCTTACTTCGTATCGTCCAATGTTGTCAGGTGTGTTCCAAAGGTTCATAGTGCCATTATACTCGTAGTAGTTTAGCCTGTTGCCAGCACCGCAGAGTGAAACCGGGTCTCCGGGGCAGGGCAAGTTACACTCTGAATTTTCTCCAAAGACTGCACCATTAGTAACAGGATCGGTCTTGTCACCGCAATCTAGAATGCAAGCCTTAGAAATTTTCAACGTCAACGCCGATCAAGAAAAAACATACAACACTCCTGTCCGAACTACGAAGCAATCTGTCAGTGAAAATCTACTTTCAAAAAAAAAAGGCGCGGCCTCACCTCGACACCCGAAGCCGGGTAACCAAACGCAGCACACTGAGTCACACAAGCAAGAGCAGTGTTGTTGGTGGGCCAAACAATCTTGTATGGAAGAGCTTTAACACCGTTTGCAGGCTCGCTATCACAAATTATAAGCAAAGATATATAGATTTTTTTTTGAAAGACGAGAGATACAAACCGTAGGCATCCCTTGTATTGCCAATTGGCGGGGAGGCCAGTCTGGAGAGGGGTAGGCACAGGAAGAGTTGTGACATTGCCAGTGGAACTATACAACGATACACGATTGGGCCCACCACATGCCTGACTGAACACCAACGTCGATAGCAGCAAGAACGAAAGATTGGGGATCTTACGTCGTGTTTCCAGCACATGGCATGTTGCATGTACTATCATCTGCTGTAACGGCGCTTTCGACAAGAGTGTTTCCACAGTCTGCATTATTCATGTCGAGTCAACACGGAGATTAAAGCCCTATCTCGAAGATAAGGACGTACAGCATTCATCTATGGGAGAAGCAGTAAGCACGACAGGTTACCTGGATATAATTGGAACCCATATACCTCCGAATTCCGTTCCCGCAAGGCTGAAATTTTGGGATGCGCAAGCATTTACACAACTTTGAATGGTGTTATTCGGGTTCCCTGGTTGACCGAAGACAAGTATACGTCCAAACGCATTGTCACTTGTAAACGATAGAAAGAATGAACGTCAACTCTTCTAGAGTAAAAAGTTAAACCTACACATAGCAGCCTGCATAGGAGAAGTTCCCTGGGAGGCCAGAGGTGACTGGTAACACGGTCGTTGGACCACTGCCACCTGCAGGAGCATGTGTAGGAAGGTCAGTGCCAGTGTAGTTGTATACGTTGAGCCTATTGGGGCCTCCGCAGAACTCTTCCACACTACCAGCGCAGAGCATGTTGCAGTCGGAGGCCGCGGCGGGAACACCACCATTCGCAATTGTATCACCACAGTCTAGTCCGTGGACAGTAAGCTAAACCGCCCTCCATCGCCAAGCTTAAAATAAAAAAATGTACGTACAACATTCGCTAAACAATGGAAATGAGACGTCAGCCGTGTGTTCTCACAGCATCTTTGAAAAATAAATATCAACATACTCTGTAAATTCCGTCCCAGAGAGGTGGTACCCAGCCGTGAAGCATGCCGCCGTGCAAATTTCATTCGAGTTGTTGGTCACAGCCATGCCCACAGTAAGCGAACGTCCAAGCCCCACGACATTATCCCTGTTCAAAACAAAAGAGTAGAACAGGAAATCAGCTTCTCGAAGCCCACTTTAAGCTTTAGAGGGAGAAGAGCACGAAGGACGCACGTGTAACATCCGAGGGAGGACCAGTTGCCGAGCTTGGCCGCTGTGCTTGGGGGTGGGGGAGGAGCCGCACCACTCCAGTAGAGGTTGAGACGACCACCAGCGCCGCACTGTTCCAACGGATTGCCAGAACAAGCCATGTTGCAATCCGTCGCGGCGGCAGGCGTGCCGAAGTGGAGTTGATTGTCACAATCTAGCAGACAAGGTTGGTATTAACTATCGCTAGTCAATGGAATGAGGCAAAAGGACACATACAGCATTCATCCTAGTCACATGTGAATTAATATAAGTTTAATTTCAGCAAGGGAAGAAAATCGTACGGAGAATTCAGTGCCAGCATAGACGAAGCCCTTGGCATCGCAAAAGGCGATACAGGAAGAGGCGTTATTGCCGCTGCCAGCGATCTGCGCGGCACCTAGCGTTCGAGTATTGTTCACGAGGTCACTGTATTAGTACTTGTATCAGTAATGCTGCTACGATATAACCCAACAAACAGCGACAGACGTGTAGCATCCTTTAGAAGTCCAATTTCCGGGAAGGATGGTCGGAATAGCAAGATTTTGTCGACGATAGTACTGCGTGTGTTGATCAGCATGGGCTTGGGTTAGCTATAAATAAGGTTGAAGGAGGTCAACGTCGTGCATCAGACACCATGAGCAGATTACACACGGGGATGAATAAGGCTAGCACCAACGAGAATGGTTGAAGAAGCGTCATCCTACAAGGGCTCCTGGGTGAGCCAGATACTAGTTGAGGTTTTTATACACGAGGA
The DNA here is from genome assembly GCA_017657235.1 of Termitomyces sp. T73sscA. NCBI lineage: Eukaryota > Fungi > Basidiomycota > Agaricomycetes > Agaricales > Lyophyllaceae > Termitomyces > Termitomyces sp. T73sscA. The sequence goes on along the minus strand of JAGGAP010000243.1, from coordinate 12,775 downwards.
CAGTGTTCCCGATCAAGTCCTTTCTATGGGAAACTTTCTAATCGCAGAGGAAATCACCCCTTGGGAGAAGAGAGGGGAAGGAATGAGGGCAAGGGGTATTCTTGCCGAGGAAGGGGATAGGCCGAATCTGGACCATTCATTACGTTGGCATATGGCGCCGAGAGGAGAGTTTTTGAATGCAAAAATAGAAGATTCGACTTGCACAAAAGGAGGAGAAAATGACTTTCGCAGCGTGGGTCCGCCTGGGTCGCATTTTCACATTGAGATCTGTGCGCCCACGCCTTAGATGAGGACGACTATACTTATTAAGATCATGTTCTTGAGCAAGGAGGCAGTGTCTTAAGTCAATGGCTCCTTGACATACCTCATCATATCATGGATGTGATCCCTGATGCAGATATCTATGATATGCCTGGAGGAGCGCAACGTCTGGTAATATCACTCTTACCATTGATGTAACGACACGAGCAAAATTTGTAAGTCGACCGATTGTCAGGGGCTGCCGTTTTCGAGCCGGACCGGGAGTTTACAACGACATCTTCGGAGATCTCATAAATAAACGCCCTGGCCGTATATTTACAGACGGCTTGATCGAACCCTGTTACATAGTTTATGTTAGCTGTAAGTCAATTCCGCAAGCGGCACCAAAACAGCCCTGAGCTCAAAAGAGTACAAGGCTCTGTCAGTATGTTAGTGTAATCATATTGGCTAGGAAAATTCACAAGCAACCACCTAGTCCGTGTTATTCAAAGTCAGATTCCAACAATCACAGAACTTTATGTGTCGGTGTAACCATTGTCCACAACTGTTCACAACGTTCACATGCGGCGATCGAAGGCCGGATCTCCAAAGAACACCAGTCTAGACAGAAAGCAGTTGAGCAGTTCTCGACATGTCCACGGCGTTTGTCTATTGTTCCAGATGCTTGGTAAACGACAAAAGTTGAAACAACCAGGTACGACTGATGGTGTTTGTCGAGGGGTATAAGATAGATGGGATGGCCGACACGGCACGAATGAAGTTGCTGTAGTGTAGTTGTAGAATCTCGGATTCTAGGTGGTGCAACTAACAGCTATCTTCACACACGAAGATGACGCTCACAAAAGAATCACTGATTGAGCCTGCAAGAGGGACAAGGCAAACTGGCAGATGCATGGCAACATTCCATTTCAAGGAAAGAACTAGAGCTAAGTCTTGTCTTGGTTCACATATCCACATGTCAAAGAAGGCCCCAAAGTTGAAGGTTTGGCCGATGACAGGATAACCATCTGACAGCACGAGAGGTCAAAGGGGCCAATGGATTGACTGTCAGGTACAGTAAAGCTTGGATTCAAAGGAGATTGAAAATTTATGGGCGGCGACTGGGCTGACGTAAGGCAGGAGGGGGCGCTGGTGCTGAGCGGGCAGGGAATAGATATGAAAGGATTGCAGGCCGGGGGCCGTTGAGAACAGGGAAGGACAGCGGCGGCCTAAAGAGAGCAAAAGGAAGGAGGCACAACAAACAAACAGGTCAGTTGCACGCCTCAACAACGACATTTCTTTGCAAATTCCTGACGGTAAGGCAACTCTAATAGCCTGATCCAGAAACTCTAATCTCATCTTCCTCTCTTCCTCCACCATCATGCTACAGTCCATCTCTCCACTCCAGGATGTCCGCTGCCCCCCAGCCCGCCTCGGCGTGGACTGAACCGCCTTGGTCTGGCTGGATAGAGACCACCGGCGACGCCCTACTCATACTCGAGGCTGCACGCCGGGGTCTTATCCCTCGCGTTACCCGCAGGCTCGTTGATTCTGAGCGCAAGATGATCTGTTCTGGCTCAGTGTTCGTCTTTGATGAGGATGAAAGTGGGATCAAGAGGTGGACCGATGGCTTCTTCTGGAGTCCCAGCCGAATCTTGGGAAATTTTTTGCTCTACCGAGAGACAGACAAGCGTGGATCTAGCCATCGAGGTAGTAAATCAGAATCGTCTCCTGAGAACGGTGAACAGTGCAGTGATAGTTCCAAAACCGATGGATCCCTTAGTCGTCCGAAGGGTGATGATGCTCATCTCGTAGGCACAGACAAGCGAATCGAACGCACTTTAATGGGAAGCTTGACGAATAGTTACAAGTTCAAAACGGATGGTTTGATGAAAAAGGTGTGCTGTACTCTATGTTCCCCCGCGGCGCTTAACTCTATCATAACATGTCGTTTTCAGACCTTCTCTTTGACTATCGGAGGCGTTGCACAGCATCTAATTTCTTACTACAAGATCGAAGACGTGCAGAACGGCCGTTTGCGTCCTCCGTCGTCTCTCCCTGAGTTAGCTTCTCTGGACATTAGCCCTGAATATCTGGACAAAACTCATTTTCGTAACCCTCCAAAAGTGGAAGTTGGAGCTGATGGAGTTCCCAGATATCGTGGAGAAGCCGACGATATCGACTCCTCGCCGTCCCTGCTTGCGACGCCCTTGTCGACTGGGTCTCCGCTTCTTACCGATGGGCGTGTTGCGGACACATCTGCTCGACGTGGGAAACGGTTTGAGCCATACAATACTCCTGTTACCAAGCGGCCTCGACGATCCACCAAAACAGGAGGATCCTCCACTCCTCCAGAGCAGCCAGCTGTTCCTCAGGTCTCAACTTCTTCAAGTTATGCAGAACCGGGTTCAGCCTTGAATGCGACTGCCATGCACTATTCTTATGGCACCGCTCCGTATGGTGCGGCTTCCGCCTACTATTCCGTCCCTGGCTATCCAGCTGTGGCTACTCATGCGCAAGCACCACATGCATATTACCCTCCGCCCGCAGGAAATGCCCCTACTCAGCACGCCGGGGCTGGGAACCCGACGCCATACCAATACGCGTATACTTCCCTCCCTTCTGCTAATCAGCATCATCCTGCTTCTGACACAACCCAGCGGGAGCAGCAGACCGCACAGGTGCCAACTCAGGCTTATTATCCATATCCGTCCCATCAGCACACTGTCTATGCCGGGTCGTGGCCGTCTTACAACTATCCAACCGTGCCGCCACCCGTGCACGCACCGCAGTCCTCCATCGCAACTGCTACCGAGCAGACTGGCGCTCCGCCTCACGATGACAGTGAGGGTGAGGATGGGTAAACAAACATAGTAGCCTTCACTTTTCTGGCGGGCAGTTGTACGCTCGGGGTCTCTGTTAACCCGCCTGACTTCCTTCACAAAACGCCACGTGGTCGAGTCGTACGTCGTTCCTTTCCCGAGCTTCCCATTGATCCCTTATGCTACTCGATCTCCCGTGCCGTTCCGCTCTTGTCAGACTTTGTTTTCCCCGTCGTTGTCCTCGCGTTCGAAACACCTATTTTGTACTACTAGTAGCCGCATGTGGCCTTCTGTACGTATTGTTCTCATTTCACTGTATTTTAGGAGGTCAAGGTTCCTTGTAGCGTCCCATCCCCTTCCATCTGTCCTTATCAAGCTCACCCACCCCTGTCCCTCGCTCTGCCGCCCTTATCGAACTTAAAATACGTATCCACGTGCCTCGCTGCCTGTCACCCATAGGAAAGCATCACCTGCCAAGTGCCAGCATGCCACGCCGCACGTTCGGCCTACCCATTCCTCCTTCCGCAACGGGCGCCAACCTTTACGCCTATAATTACCATACCCACTTTATCGGAAACGGATCATATTTTACTACTACGGTTAGTTTGGTGCGGTCTGGGCTATTCACGCGAGTTCTCTCGGCCCGCCATGTATTTCATTCATTCAAGGGTTTCCAAGATGTATTTCAAGTTTTTCTTTTTACGAGTCCTTTTTTCAACTAAGCCTTCTTATTGCTTTGATTTTTTCCTTGTCAGATTTTTTATGCTACCAACTGCTGAATGCACTTCCATATTGATTCAAGTTCAAGGTTCGATCAGAACAAAGGGGGTTAACTTGCATCGACGCCGTATATAAGGCCCGATTTTCTCGTGATCAAGCGAAGCTGTTCCAGCATAGTTTGATCTGTATGAGATTAGGTCATTCCACTTTCAATGGCCTTCGGTATCAATTAGAGTGCAAGGATTGGAAACCTGAATGAATGAATGAATGAGTTCTGTTTATGCTGCCGACAAGCCACAATACAGGGCTAAGAGGCGGGGTAAAGTAGCTAGTGTACTCTACTCCGGTTTTGTATAATGGTATCGGATGTGGTAGGAAATTCGTATTGTTGGAAACCTGAATCGCATACCTACATAGCAGGCACAAGGAACTGGTTGATTTGATTAGGAGCCGGAGTGGCTAGCCGCGCCACACGGCAGGTCGACCTTCCATTCCTCCATCATTTTCTATAACGCGATTCACAGGGGTCTTATCGTGTAACGTCATGATTGGCAAGCTTAGCCTTCTTGTCCTTGCCGCTGTCCGATCATATTCTTTTCATTCTATGGAACTGGGACTTCTTGAAAGATACAGTATGTAATGATCTTGTAATGGTGATCAAATCTTGCTTGAAGGGCATAAGTACTTCGAAGATAGGGTACCCGCGAATCGTTGCACGGTCATTCATAGTTCAATATCGATGAATGGATGCCTTTTCCCAACCTGAACTGAGGTTCTGTAAGTACTTCGAAGGATCAAATGGAAGATGTCAATTTGAGAGAAGACCTCTGTCAGAGATAACGTCGGGCTTCCTGTAAGCTCGTAACCAAACTTTCCGATTGAGACAAGCACAGACCGCAGCAGACGACAGGGGCAGATCGACCGAAGGTTCAACACCTGGGTAACAAGGGACCCATCGCTTTTTTTCTTCAGCTAGTGAAGTTTCGAGGGATTGATTGCATTGCGTCCTCCCTGTTTCAGGAATTTAGACTTCAAACATTTCAATGACAAAAACTGAAGGCAAAGAACCTCTGCTTCACAGATTATTGTTGTCGAGCGCGTTCGATTTCAGCATTTACCAAGGCAAGTTGGATCACCAAGTCCTAATCAGTTTATTCGATTATGTCGACATTATAAACTCGTCCTTAAAGCTGGTCCTGCCATGCCGGCTTGTCGAGGTTCGAGTCTGTCTCCGAGTCATCAGTAACGGTGAGTGCGAAGTCCTCTTGGAGATAGGAAATTATCTGGATCAAGGGACGCAGAGATCAAGGGGCGTAGACAGGTAACGTACTAGTCGTAAGCGGATAATGGGTTCGCTGTGTCTTTGGTAGCGTTGAGCAGATGCAGGCGAGTTACTGGTTCGACATCTTTTTGGAAGGCGCGCAATTCATCTGCATTTGTCTGGAATCGGTTGTTGATGATTTTGAGTTATTGGTTCAGGATTCTGTAGCGCTGCTTCTTCGAAAGGACTTGTCGCAGTGCCTCGTCCAATGTCTGGTGACTGGAAGGCCTTTTTTTTAAAAAAAAAAGCGCAATACGAGGCTGACGAGAGGTGATCGGGACTCGATAAAATGTTCTTTTGTGAACGAGGCCACATCGTGTTAGAATAAAAAACGTATCTGTGGGCTTGCTGTCAACATTGGTAAATCTGAGGCGTTCTTCGGCCCACGAGAGGAAGAAAATTTTTCAGTCCTGAGTCAGCAACGAGCTTTCCCTTTCGCCAGCTACGAGCCAGTTTGCCAACATTGTTTATAAGGTCTGGACCGACAAGAGGCAGATGCTCCAAGATGTATCGCTGAACTCGATGATTCAGTTTCAATGCTATCCCGTGGTAGATGATGATTTATTTGATCAATTCTACCTACTTGTCGCGTATAATTGACCTTCAGGAAAACCAATACTAGCACTGTGTTAGTAGGTAAAGCACTAGAATTCAGTTCAAGCGAGGGGCCGAAGTTTTTTCGCGGATACTGTCGGCGGCAATATGCAGGAACCTACACCTGGTCCTGTTGTCTCCGATGTGCCAGATGGTGCTCGTACAACTAGAGAATTAGGTACATTTGAGGTATTTTTAATTCCCAGTCTGGGAGTAGGCGCAGGTCAATGATTTTGTAGCAGTTGATGCTGAGGACGTGTGGTCATATCACTTGTAAGTGTTTCAGGGCCATCCAATTCTAACTCCAAAAGCTGGAGGTAACTGGATCCAGTTCGTTGTTCGGTCGACCGATTCCAAAGAACTTGAAGGCCAATGGTTTTTGCCATCTGGTATCCGTTGACACGCTAATATAATTCTGAGATGATGGAACCTTCTGGAATAAACGATCAGAGTCCAACGATGGCCAAAACGTCCCAGCGGTCTTACTTTCCTTACATTGTTGAGCTTTGAGCGGCAGTAGTGTTCAGCTCACTGACCAACCAGCTGAGTTCCGATACTTCTTTGTCGTCCACATCGACCGATCAAAATTGTCCACGCCGGAAGTTTTAGGTATAATTTCCATCTTCATGTCGTCTCATACTTCAAAAGTTAAGGCCCTGCGCAGTGCACCATGATGGTCACGCTTGATGCCACTTGTCGAAGAGTCTATGCAAAAACCTGGAGCGCTGCCAAGACGATAGTCCTTCATGTGGGAGGTAGATGGTCTGTAGTGTGCATAGAATATCGACAGGAACAAGGGGATCGATGAAGCAGTGAGGAACCGAATATCTGAACAAGGTTTGGTGAATGTCCGGAAAGAAAGGCATTTTATTGGAGTGATGATTTCCGTTCTAACCCTCTTACAGCACACGGAAAGCTAGCAAATAAGACGAATCATGAAAATTAAGATATCTACAGACGAAAATAGTGTTAGTTCTACTTGTATTTAGGACAAGACATATCTACGCTTCTATAATTTCTCGGTCCAAACGAAGGGCATTGCAGTGTGATGGACTGCGTGGGTTTCCAATATATAGTCCAAGATCGCCTAAGGATAAGTCTCAAAAGTTGGAGAGTCTAAATGTATTAGAAATTCCAAATGAATATGAAAGAAGGTATTGAAATTAGTCAACCCGCGGGCGCTTCTTATCGCTTCCGTTTCCGTTGACCGCGACGCCATTAACAGCGACAGCTTCGAAGTACTCCAGAGAGCCCTTAGGATCAGGCTTCATAGTCTTCGAACCTTCAGTCCAGTTGGCGGGACAAACTTCGCCGTGTTCGTCCTAATAACAAAGAAATGCTTATGAAACTATCTGAAATAAATTAGACAACACTTACGGTGAATTGGAAGGCTTTGATGAGACGAATGGTTTCGTCGACGGAACGGCCGACAGGTAGGTCATTGACAGTGATTTGCCTATCATGATATGTTGTATATATCAATGAAAAAGCATTATTTTTGACCTACCTGAGGATTCCCTTGGGGTCGACCAAGAATAGACCACGAAGGGAAACACCCTCTTCCTCGAGGAGAACCCCGTAATCACGGGAAATAGTCATGCTCCTATCGGCAATAAGAGGAAGTTTCAAATCCGGTCCGAGGCCACCCTCCTTGCGGGGCTGATTGGCCCAAGCAAAGTGAGAGTACTCCGAATCAGTAGAGACACCTTGGACGCGTTAATTTCTGAACAATGAGCACAGATTGAAAGCCTTACCGAAGACAACAGTGTTAAGTGCTTTAAAGACAGGGAGAGCATCATTGAACGCGAGAATTTCGCTGCAAAAAAATAGAAAGGAAGGAAGGAAGAAGAGTCAGATATAGGCTCCAGAGTTGAAGGACAAAATCCACTTACGTGGGACAAACGAAAGTGAAATCCCTGGTGAATCGTCGGATGCGGCCCAAAGATAAAAAGGCTAAGCTTACATAGGGTAAAACAGTAAAACAACCCTACAAAACGGCACTCAGTCAGCTCCAGCCTTGAGTCACGAACACGCATGTTAACAAACCATTGACCCAGGTAATCAGTCAGCGAAATGTCAGTGATGAGACCATCATTGACGGCTTTGGCGCTGAAAGTGGGAGCAGGGCGTTGAACGAGAGCAACCATTGAGAGCGAGCGATGAGTCGATTTTTTTGACCAATTTATGTAATTTTTACGCGTTCAAGACCGTTATTCAAGCCACGTGCAATGTGACGTTCGATCATGTTGTGACTGATTTTATTCTCGCGCGTCTTTAAGTACACGTCCCTGAATTTTAAGCTTTCTTACGTCGTGGGAACTCGAAAGAACCGACAGAAACGCATACGATGTTTCGACACAAAGTCGACCGTTTTATCAAGGGAAACCGAGTGGTCGCACGAGGAATGCCAATCCGAGTGACAAGATTACCTACCCTAAACGGCAAACGACGAAACTCACCCACACGTCATGGATTGATTCATTGAGAACTGACATTTTCCAAATGTTTTATTGGAATTTGATATTCAACTTCGAAGTATCCCACCGGATTGGAACATTGATCGTATGCAAGAACAATCTTGTTGGCCAGTCGTTAGGAGAACGTGACGTCGGTTGGTCGAAAGTATGAAGCGAGGTTCATGTAGGTTCATGTACAGCCAGCCCTATCGTTGCCTTCATCAATTTCAATGGTGTTAAAAGCATAGTCCTTCAAAGTTCTCTATTAGATGGTAATCTCATCATCCAATGGGAGCCTGCTGAAGAGAGGACTGGACATGTACAGCTCAATTCCGGCTGCAAAATCAGTCTTTCGTCTGGTCCTTCCATATCCAGTAAGATTATCCTCGCGAACAACATGTTTTGCAAATCCAACGTTCATAACTGAGATATCTATTGATGAAACCATTGAACGAGTGAAGTAGTTACGTGGGTGCAACCAACGTGAAGACGAACCACACATGTACTTTACATCATCGGCACTCAGTTCTCTGCATCATACCTTTGACTGATCGGAGCTCGGCTTCTTGTTTCTTCTTGACATCTCAAACTATGGCTGATTTTCCATGGGACAAATTGAGAGCGGAGACACTACGCTCGATTTGTTCTGACTTGGGCTTTACTCGGGTCTGGGCGAAGCAGATAATGCTGAACTTCCTTGGTATAGTTCAAGAATCGGGCTGTATGTGAACCAAACGTCGTTGCCCTACACCCAAGCTAATCGTTTCCCAAGTGGAAAGATCCCTTGAATACGAGAAAGAAATGTCCGAGGCGAAAAAGGAAGACAAGACTGCACACCCTCGCCCCGAAACGCCCTCGCCCACCAAACGTCCGCGGGTGGTCTCAGACTACGACACGCGACACAAGAAGAAGAGAATTTCGGGGCCTGGGACACGACTCCCACGCAAATCCGTCAATGCCCTCGCACTCACCAGCAAAGAATCTCGACCCAGAAGTCCGCGTGGACGACCGCCCAAGCGCCGGACCAAAGTAATATCCGAGACGAAGGCAGCTGCGCCTCTCTCTTCTATGCGACGCGAGATTTTTGACGGTGTTCTGTTAAGCCCACGTCCAAACTCTTTCAAAGGGAAGGAAAAGGCAGAGGAGCATCACGATGATGAAGGTGGAGATGAGGATGCTGAGGGCGACGTGGACATGGACCATGAGGATGGTAGTTTGATCCCAGACCCACAAGTCGAATCTTCCCTTGCCAGCTCTAACAAGGGTGAGCGTTAGTTTCCCCATCAGCCCCTTATCACTAACGCTCGTTTCCAACAGAAAACGAATTTTCATCTGATGATTTAAGCCCTACGGATCCTTTGGAAGACGAACAGGTCCTGGATGAAACTGTCGCAGGTGACATTCATTTTGTCTTTCCTACCTCAAACCTTATTTTGCATTCTTAACTGATACTTGGGTCTAGACGACAGTAGGCCTGCTGGTACATCCTTTTCTTCCACGATCCGCAGTCAGTTGCTCATGAGCTTCAGTTCTCGAAAACGCGATACAGCAACAAATGGAGGCACAACTCGAAACGGCAATACTTCCTGCGGTTGAGGAAGTTGTTGCTGCGGTCGCACATGAGGTGGCACCGCTTGGTGAGGGGGAGCAGCTTTTTTCGGTGGAGACTCACCAGACCTATGTACAAGGTGAGCTTACGGTGGTACGTTTATCACACCGTGGTGTTGCGTAACATATTATCATGACATTTTTTCATAGGAGGATATGAGTAACGTCGAAGAGGTTTTGAGAGCTGTAGCTGCAAACGGACTCTGATATCGTGTATATGCATATATCTTGATCTTATCTGCTGAAATTTTTGACATAGTATCAATATCAGAGAACTCAGAGCGTCCAAGTGATATTATTCATAATGTTACACCGAAATCGATCAACTTCCCAATCCAAGGACACGTTTGTAGAATCCCAGTTCCCTCTCCAAGGCATCCACAATGGTCTCCGCCTTTCGCCAGCCATGCCCTTCCCCGGGGTACAGCTTATACTCGATAACACCACCTTTTGTTTTCACTTTTTTATATATGAGGTCTGCCTGTTCCTTTGGTACCACTTTATCTATGTCTCCTTGGAGTATCTAAAGCGCCTGTGAATAACAGAAATGCAAAATGACTCGTTTTCCTGACCAGAAGTGGTGCAACAATCCTATCGGCGTGGTTAATGGGTGACCTCTCTCTATACACCTCCGGAACCTGTACCGACGTGCCACCGAGCAATTTCTCAAGCTGCCGTGACTCAAATTTATGAGTATGCGCCTCCAACGGGAGAAGATCAGAAATGCCAAACGACGATGTACCGGCAGCGAAGGTTGTTACATCTGGCGCATTCGCCAGTGCAGCGAGGACTGTGTACCCTCCTGCAGAGGATCCACGGATGACAAGGCGCTTGGGATCAACGAGATTGTACAATGCACTTGAAATGGTCCGTGCCGCCTGTATACAATCGTTCGAGTCGACGACGCCCCATTTACCATCGAGGCGGCAGGTATACTCACGTCCATACCCTGAGGATCCGCCATAGTTTACAGCAAGCCTCCAATGCGAAGCAAGTTAGCAAGGGCATATGTCCATGGAAAGTTGTACACACCACGCCCATCCACGGGAGGTGAAGAACTGTGTTGTCCAGCTTAGGTTTTGCATAGTCATGCCAGTTGGGCCTCCATGAGCCAGCACGACACACGGTGGACGCTCCCCTGGAACACTTGAACCCGAATAATGGGGGTTCTTAGGTGGGTAAAAAACGACATGAACAAGCTCTCCGTCGAGCGCTCTGAGCGACATAGGCTGAGGGATGGAGACAAAGTCGTTGGAAAACTCGGGGACGGCAGCAGGCTTGAGCATGGTGAAACTTGCACCAAAGGCATCGTCCAGAGTGACTTTGACGACACTCAACCCTTCATCAATTTTCCCACCAGAGAAAACGACCTCGCGTGCTCTATGAGACAGGGACGAGATATTATCTACGAGGACAAATGGAATGTCGATAGTCTGGGGTAGCAATCCTCCTGTGAGATGGACTATGTCCAGGCCATTCCGACCATCCCTTGTCGTGATGAACAAAGCGAGTGTGCCTTCTTCATCCAGCATCGAATAAGGGTGTGTCTGTAACAGCCACCCCGGCGATCCAAAGTCATAACCAACAGGCTCTGGAAACAATGCAGTAGATTTGCCATTCTGATACTTCCATGGGTTGATGAACCCAGACTCATCCGAGGTGAACACAAGGGTTTCATTGTTTGCCCACGAAGGGTACGCAGCGCTGACCTTCAGTGCCTCGCCCGCAACATGAACGACGTTCTTCAGAGATACATTGTCAGAATCAAAGAAGGTTTCCGCGACATAGATGTGGGATCCCTCCCATGGCATGTCTGGATGGGACCACTGTTGCCAGGCAAGGTGTGTGCCGTCTGGAGAGAACTTGGGTGAGGCGTAGAAATCTGCGCCTGAAATGAGGGGATGAACGGTCTTGGTAGTTGAGTTAATGATGCAGAGAGTATTGACTACAGCAGACGGTTCGTCGACAGTGTGATCTTCCAGGATTGAGACGATAAGATGAGTGTGTGTAGGATGGACATCGAAATCGGCGAAACGATGAACTTTGTTCTCTATTCCACTCAATCTTTAGTAATGACGATCATAGAGTGAAAGGCAGCAAATTACCTGGAGTGACAAATTCAGGATCTACCCCTTCTTTCAAGCGATATACCCGACCATCCGCTAAGTTCGAGAAGTAGATGATTCCACCGTAGGCGATAGCAGCGCCGCCTCCATATTCATGAACACCCGTCCGCACATTCCAATCTTTGCTGGGAGTGAGATCGATGTCCCTCTCAGTATCAATGATAGTTATACGACCGCCCTCAGACGATCTCGCTTCAAGGTGATAGAGTTTGGAAGTAATGGGATCGACAACAAGTGCACTAAGAGGAAGAGCCTACGAAACCAGACTCTGTTGATGGATATGAAAGATCAAATGAACACAATCACTGACACCCTTCTTGATAACCTCAGCGGTTATCGGTGACGACCACGTTCCAAAGGGCGCGCTGAGTTGAGGAGCCATGAGATGAGAAAGTTGACCGACGCGTCTGGGAATTTTACGAAGTCCGGTTACTAATTTACATAAATCATTGGCCTTTACTTAGTACACCCTACATATGTGTAGCCGAAAAGTCAAACTTTTCTCGACATAACATGGTAAAGGACCTGGAAGCTGAGTTCATTGATTTGTCAACTGTGCTAATAAGGAGGCAATTGCGCGCCCCAAAAGTTCTGCCCGCTAGCTTTTCCAACCCCTGGATAAACCATCGTGAGATTTAACTGGAAGTCAAGGAAACGACGTAGACGCTAAACGTGGTCACATACTTGATCCTATTGGAGAAATCATGCATGATACTTCCAATAAATTTAAAGGGTCAATGCTCTGCCTTTTCTCATCTGCTGAATCTGCCATTAAGGTCGACGAGACCTCATACCACCACACAAAGCAACGAGGTCCAGCTCATTCTCCTCAGTACGTGCTATGCCAAGCTGTAATCCACTGTAAGTATGTTCGATAAGTATCGTATG
>JAGGAP010000242.1:0-46279 GCA_017657235.1 Termitomyces sp. T73sscA | reverse complement strand
TGCCACACTACACAGTGATTATTTTTACTGTTTGATTGATATAGATATCTCATCATGTAAGTGATTTTAAATGTTTTGGGAGTATTTAAATGCTCAAAACTTAATAATTCAGGCAATCTTCAACTACTCCTTCTGAACCAAGTACTCCTGAAAGTCAAAGGCAACAAACTAGGAATCAAAGAAGGCTTGAGCAGCTACAAATGACTGATCCTGATGGTCATTGTTCTAGAGGTAATAGATCTTCTGATCAAATCAATGTACCACCACTTCATATTGAACCTGGATCTGGGGCTATAAGATCTGGAGGTGTCAACCAAACTGCTTTTAGCTCTTCAGAAAGACCTATTAGGCAGCCTGCAGCTGCTGATGATCCATTTTTCATACCTAAAATAGTGCCACCTTTACCTGCTCCTATAGTCAATTAGCCTATTGCAGCTCAGCTTACTGTGGCTATTCCTGTTACTCATTTACCTGAAGGATGGGATGCTCCTTTGCAAAATCCTATACCTAGAATAGTACCACCTTTACCTGCTTTTGCACATGCAAGGGGGAGACCAGTCAATCAGCCTATTGCAGCTCAACCTACTGTGGCTATTCCTGTTACTCATTTGCCTGAGGAAAAAAATGCTCCTCTACACAATCAGCCTATTGCTGCTCAATCTATTCCTGTAACTCATTTGCCTGAAGGTTGGGATGCTCCTCTTGCTATGCCTTGCATAGTGCCACCTCCACTACCTCCTGCATTTAGAAGAACCAATAGACTGAGACAGGTTAATCAGGCTGCTGTTGCTCAAGTTACACCTGCTCCTGTAGCATCCACCTCTACAAGGCCAAGAAAGAGGATAGCTAATCATGAAGCAATGCAACAACAAGCACTTGCTGCATTGCAAGAACACCAAATAATTAGACATAATGCTATAGCTAAAGAGCAGGTCAGGCAAAGAGCTGTACAACATAGACAACAAGCATTAGCTACTTTACAAGAACAAAGGCTGAGAGAAGAAGCCAGACAGAGAGAAGAGCTGGAAAGATCAAGGCAAGAAGTAATACAGCAGGAGGAGGAATTGAGGCAAGAGGAATTACAAAATGAGGTTAGACAAAAACTATTTTAAATAGTCATTTATACTAATAAAGTTTCACAGCACATAAATCTTGATCCTGAGCACAGGCCTTTGACTGAAGCTAGAGCTCAAAGAATTTTACAAGGCTGGCAACAACAACATGCAGCAGATTTAGAAGAGGATTTTAATAGTTTAGCTCCTCAAAATGACATGCCTGCTCAGGTTGACTTGGACATTGTTCATGCAGCATTTGAGCAAATGGAGTATTTGGATGACCCTATAAACAATGAAGATAATCCAGAACCACAAAATTTAGCTAATCATGATCCTGCTAGACATATTTTTGAAGAACATCCAGAACACCCTCATCTTCCAGAACCTCCTCCAGAGCCTCCTTTACAGCAGCCTATCATACCTATTGGCCATGCTCTTCCAAGAGCAAGACAGCCTTATTTGATTGAACCTCCATCACATTATCTTGGCCTTATGAATAGACAGAATACTAGCTGAAATATATTGCACATTAATATGCAACAATAATTTATCACCAGAGGTCAATACTGTGACCAAATTCTTAGTGTATGCAATATGCTACAAGCAGTCTGCATAGACTGCAACCCATTATGACTAGCGCAGTTTGTGCTGTGCTCATGGACATTGCCAACCTGTCAAGGTTGGAACATTTTTGGCAAAGCGCTCTGAGATGGAGCAAAACTGCAACCCGCAGTTTGTAGTACAGCGTACACCACCATCAGGCTATAAGCCTGGACCAGGACCGACTAGTAATGCACCAGTAGCAAAGGACGGTTGGTATGTGCCCAGATCGGGCCAATATAGACCAAAGGCAACGTGGGATGGCCCACTGAGAGTGGGCCCTCCCAAGGCCATCTTTGGCAGTGGTGACACTAGCCACAAGCCTGGCGATGGGGCAGCACAGTGCTACAATTGTGGCCAGACTGGCCATTGGTTAAAGGAGTGCCAGGCACTAAGAGCACAAGTATGGGCTGCCCATATGGCAGCAGTGGGAAGCAATGCTGAAAGCAACATTGAAAAGGACTGAGAGGAACTCATCAGGGACAAGGAAGCTCCATAAGAGGTAGAGGAAAAATCAGTTGCTGACAACACCAAGAGCATTTAGAGTGATAACAATGAATAAGTTGTGGTGGATGTATATGACAACAACTACTATGCTTGCAATGACAAGAAGCACATGTTTGCTCTGACCAAGCATTGAGGGGATAGTCGCATCTGCATGCAACACATGACTCTTCAGAAGGCAGCTGACAAGCTGCAGCAACCTCAGTATACTCCTCAGGAGAAGGAGTGTCTAGTGACCTATGTTCAGGTTAACAGGCATCTGGCATGGATGCTATGGGACTCAAGGAGTACCACTACAGGCATTATGCCCCAGTTTGTGCATGTGAATGCTATATGCATTCATGAGCTAATGGAGCCATTAATGCTCTAGCTGGAAACTGTGGGGAGTTGTGCTGTGGTTCAGTTTGGTGCAGAGGTTAGCATAAAAGCATTGAAACAGCTGATGAAGGAATATGTGAATATAGCAAACTTTGATCACTATGATATGATCATTGGTACACCGTTTATGCATAAGAACAAAGTCATGCTTGACTTTGTGCGCAATCAGGTTATCATCAACAGAACACCATTGAGGGCTGAGAGAATTGTCTTAGCAGACACTGATGGTCAGTTATGATGGTATTGCGCCACTGAAAAGTGTTGCAATAGTTGTGACTAACTCCAAGATTGCAGATATGCAATGGTGGAGGACGTCAAAGAGAAGCTGGCTCCTATAGCCAGCCTGCTGGCAAACTCGCTGGCAATACTTATGTCAGAAGAAGAGTTCCAAGGAACTCTGGAAAGGGGGGGGGGAGCCAGACCAGCTAAGCACAGCTGGCAGAAAGGCAATGGAGCAGCCTGACAAGGCTTGTCTACCAAAGAATACTTGTGCAGAACAAGTGGGCATAGAATTACTGAAGTGTCAACCAACCAGCTCCAGAGTGAAAGTGGAAGACCTTGTGTCAGACAAGGTCAAAGATCGATGATCAATTGCTGCGAGTGTAGCAGAAACAATTGACAGCGTAAGATCTATTTTGGATTGACCAGTACCACCTCTGGACATACAATGGGCATATGATCCACGTATGCCAACTGAGTGGAATGAGGTAGTAGCCTCAATGGTGGCACAGAGGTGGTCTGGGTCATGTCAGCCTTTGGGACAACTATATTGTCAACTGTTGGCTGATGAAATATCAGAACTATTGGACATAACATTTGATAGATGCTTGCTAAAGGTGAGGAGCATGCAGTGGTTGATAAAGTCAACAATATTAAAGCCTCCATTGCAATTGAGGGCGGGGGACATGGGAGACACGCATCTGCATGCACTTAGGGAATGGTTCAAACCTATGGTGCAACTGTGCCAGAAGCACATGGATAAAGAAAAAGCAAAGGCTCAGGGACTGTTGGACAAGGACATCCCACAATTGCATCAGCAATGGCAGCATGAGTTTATGGATATTATCAATGGGATAAAAGAGGAGCTTTCTCTATGGTGGGAAGTAAACCATGAGATTCATCTCATTGATGAGAATAAGCAGTATAAGTATCACTTGCCTCGCTGTCTGTGAGCACTCCAAGCACAGCTTTGTGAAAAGACAAATTGCTATATCAACACTAAGTGGTGGGAACTATAGATGGCAGTGCAAGCTGCACCATTGTTGTGCATTTCCATGGAAGATGGGACACTTCAGACTGCATTGGATGCACAACAGTGCAATAACAACACCATCAAGGATTTGACGCCATTGCTGGACCAGGTAGTTATTTGCAAAGATATTACAAAAGCTAAATACAGGTCAAAGATTGACCTAACAGATGCATACAAGCAAGTGTGTATATGCATGGAAGATATTCCCAAGACTGTGTTCGCATCCCTGATGGGGACATTCATCAGTAATATCATGCAAATTGGCAACTGCAATGTGCCAGCTACTTTCCAGAGGCTAATGACCTCAATATTCTGAGATGTCATTGGAAGATTTATGCATGTATATCTGGATGATATATTTATCTTTTCAGACTTCACTGAGGAGCATGAGCAGCACTTACACATTGTGTTTGAATGACTACATAAAGCGAGCTTGTATCTGAAATGGAAGAAGTGCAAATTGTACGCACCCACTATAGACTGCTTAGGGCACATCATAGATGCACAGGGTATTCATCCTGACTCCAATAAACTTGATCGTATTTGAGAGTGGCAAACACCATGTAACTACAATGACATCCAACAATTTGTTGGATTGGTAAATTACATTAGTAATTTCCTACCAGATGTGACAGCATATACTGGCCCTCTCATGGCCATGACCCAGAATGGGTCTCCTTTTCATTGGCAACCGCTCCATCAGCAGCGCAACAGAACTATGCAGTGCACAAGTTAGAGACACTCGCAATTTTAGAAGCCCTCCTTAAATGGGAGGATAAGCTAATGGGATATAAGATCTATATTATTACAGATCATAAGGCCTTGGAGTTTTTCAAAACTCAAGTTCACTTGTCTCTGCAACAGCGTTGATGGATTGACTATATGTTGCAATATCAGTTTGACATAACATATGTCAAAGGGGAGCTGAACAAGGTTGCGAACTGCTTGTCATGATATTTCAAAAGTGATAAAGCACAAAGATGTTCACGACATACATGATTTTGTCCAAGCGGACAAACAGATAGACCCTGAGGGCAAAGATTTGCCCCTACATTAGTTCCAAGAAATAGTGGAACATCATATTGAAATTCAAGCCATGCAGGCTCAAGAAATGCATCACAGCAGTTGGCTCAAGGAGACTGTGGAAGTATAGGACCTTGAAACTCAAGGTCTTGCTGCCATGCAGTCTATCAAAGCATGGCCAGATATAGATGTGTCATTGTGGAATGATGACTTAACAGCTAGACAAGCGTTAGAAAGATCTGGCCTGTCTCCTGTAACTATTAACTCAGGAGATGCACAATTGCACATACATATCCAGCAAGGATACACAAAGGACACTGTTTGAGATACTTGACAAACCCAAGGAGCACCCACACTTCATCATCAAGCAGCAGCTCATCTATATGATGAGCCCTGCAGGTGCAAAGGTGCTGTGCATTCTACGGAAAAGATTGTTAATCACGACAATACTAGATCAAGCCCATAATATTGTGGGGCACTTGGGATACCAAATGCGCTATTTCTGAACTGCGCAATACTGGAGCCTTACAATTTCAGCACTGCTAATGACCAGGAATGATTTGTAGATGACTTTATAGGCCATCAATGGATAATGTTGGGATACCTTGAATTCAAGCTGCGGTGGAGCTTAGGGAACACCACATGGGAGCCCCTCAAGAACTGTAAATTGCTTGCAGCAATGAATAGATACCTTGAATTACAGGGTGTTAAGCGCCCTCATCAACTTGCATAGCGTGTATAGGGCGCATAGAGGCCACAATTTGGCTAAGTCCAAATGGCAGCTGCCTTGTGTGGTCTTATTGACCATGGCAAAGCCCAATGCTAAGTGCCATGTGGCTGGATTTTTGCACCTGTTTGTCTGCCTGCAGACTTTAGATATTTTTTTTTGTTTTTTTATCTTGTTTGTCATGATACATTGCAGACGTGTAGACTGAATAAAATGGCCTTGGGGCCCTCCAAAGCCTGAACAGAGCTCACAGAGCTTTGGAAGGGTGAGAAGACCTGGACAAGGTCAACCAAAAAGACAGCTACCATTAAGCGCATTTGAGTACTATGTGGCTACAGCCTACCCAGGCCACAAACAGCCGCTCCTATATGAGACATCCCTTCATTTCCGGATGGATCAGGAGGAGGAGCACCATGAGCACCAGATATAGGAAGTGCACTACAAGCACTTTTACCAGTCGGTACCAAGCCGTTGTCAGGCACTGGTGCCAATATATATGCATGCTGTGGCGCCTGTCAGCAGGAGAGAACTTATGCCCCAAGTGCAAACCAAAATGGGCACAGAGGTGCTATTGCAGCACCTGGAGGCTGCAGGGCAGCCAGTGCCCCCAACTGTGTTGTTCTTGCAAGATAATCTTGCAGTTATGATAATGGAAGGACTGCTTAATCAGATTGAGCTGATGCAGAGGCAGCGCATAGCAGTGCTGGAACAGATCAATTGCATGGCAAAGCGCAAGTTACCATCCCAGAAGGGGGTAAGTGGTGAGCCCAGGTGGGTCAGACTGCTCCCATCATGGAGTAACCTTGTGGCTCCATTGAGGGCATCAATATCAGCATTTATGCTGGCACAGCCAACTGCCACATCCACATCGTCAACTTTGGTCATGCCAGTGCAGCCTATTGCCATGCCTATTATGCCAGCAATGAGCAAAGTCTCTGCAACAGAATTGCCGAAGGCGCCAGAGGCGCTAATGACCAAATTCTCACTGGATCGGTGAGATGAGGAGATGGAGGAGGTGCTGTTGTCCAAGGTGGAGTTGGAGTGGATGGACAGCATTGACCCCATTGTCATAGTAGGCAGGAAGAAGGTCAGCCCTGCAAGTCAGGGCTCCACAGCAAGCCATGCCCTGGATGCACTGGGGCTGTCAAAATCACATCAAGGGTGAAAGCTGCCCATTCTTATTGACAACCTGGAGCCAGTCAGCTTCCCAGCTGATATCCCAGAGTGGGCAGAGCCTGCCTAGCTGCTGTTCTTGAAGGTTGTGTTTCTAGCCCTGCCATCCCAGTTGCCAATGACCCACACACTCCTATGCAGTATGATGGGCTGGTAGCTACCGTGGCAGTGGATAAAGGGAAGCATTTGGTGGTTCTAACTATTGAGGATGACAGCAACTATAGACAGTTGCAATCCAAGGAGGAAGAAGAGGCCAAGAAAGGTGAGACGATCACACAGTGCTTCCAGCACATGCAGCAAAACAAGAAGCTTGCTAAGAAAAAGGCAAACAAGGCTAAAGTGGCCACTGCCCTTGCGCACAGAGCGCAGAATGATTTTTCAGGCTGCATCTCCAATGGCCTGGGAGTGAAGATCTGAGGGCCACTCAATGTTGAGCCACTCAACTCATGCTTCCATGGGGCTATTGGCCCCTGCTGTTACTATTCGTACCAGACAAACACTGTCTTCATTGGCGCTGACGCTAATTATGTGGCAGCCTTTGAGTTCAGTAATAGCCAGTCAGCCAAAATTCCTGGTATGATGGTGTATAAGTTTGCCTGTCAGGAGTTCCCTGGTACTTCCTATGAGCTCAAGCAGCTCTATAAGTACTATGCAAACCCGCATGTACCTCATCGTGACTGTATTGTCGCATACATGCTGCTGTCAGAACTCAAGGCATTTGCACAATGCTGTGATGTATCTCTACACAATTGTACCATGGCATTGTTGTGTGCAGATTTCATTTATCAGGATCTTATAAACTCTATGCAAGGTCCAGCCTAGTGGAGAAGCATCATATTCCGTCGTGCTTTCTGCATGTGAAAGATGATGGCTCCATGGCCCTGCGCATGTTGTGCGCCCCTGATCTGAATACACTGTTTGATCTTGAACAGCTAGTGTGCTATGTGCTCATTTTTGGCAGGCCAGGCATGGAAAACACCTGGCAAGGCATTGCAGTCAACTTTGCATACTGCATGCATTGGTGCACCTTATTTGGGTTTGCACTCTGCAGAGCTCTCTGCACCAACAGCGCAGGAAAAACTACTCTTGTTTGCTAGCTGGCGCTGGTCATGGCATGCCTGGGACTATATTATAAGGTGATTGACGCCTTCAATAGAGTCTATGAGAAACCCTTTGAAGCCCAAACTGGGGCCCAAATAACGATCCACCAAGTTCATGTACCTGATGACAGGGTACAGAACTTCTCCAATAATGATGCGCTTCATGTCCTTTTGTACAACCATATTCCGGTTGAATGGGTGGACCACACATACACATATGGAGTGGTCTATCTGGAACAGCAGTTTCATCAACCAATGATGTCCTTGGACATCTTTTGCAAGATCAATAATGAGCACCTTGAGTGCCTCAAAGCATATGGCACCCCTGCTGCTGTCCCACAATGGGATGGATGACATGGGATAAATGAGGAGGACCAGTACTACCTCCTGTTCAAATGCACCGAAGAAAGCATAGTGGGAGTGTTCCCCAAGGTGAAATGGACCCAAATGTGGGTCAGCTCTGGAAACAAACACCAGCACATAGTACAATGCCTTCTGTTGGAGCTGCAACTAACATTGCACTAATTGATTGTGAAATGGTAAATGCAACTGCTGCAGAGGGTCCAACAACCCCACTGAGGACAGAATCTGCTGTGCCCCCCTCCACAACTAACGTCACATCAATAGAGGGCACGCAGGTGACAAATGTGGGCAGACTTCCAATGGGATAAAAAATGGGCTCAAAAGCCCTATTATTTTAGATAGATCATAGGTAACTTTGAGTGCTTCACTCGAGATATGTTGCTGATCATTATGTGCTTCACAACACATACCTTTACTTGTTTTCTTTATCTTGTACTGTATACAGCATCACTAAATGCCCATCTTGGCTGCATACATGCATGGTCAGTTCCAGTAAGCAATGAGTTGCTTATGTTCTGAGCAATAGCACTCTCTAAGGGGCTAGCAACAGCTGGACTAAAGTGTGTTAGGCAGATCCAGCCCAGTTCTAGTAGATCATTGCGGCTAGGGACATAGTAACACTATAGCGAGTACATTTGCATTCCTTTTGAGTTGCCACCCAATCTCATTATTGAGTAACTCGCGTGTTCCTAGACTATGCAATGGTCTAAAGAGGGGGTGTGTAACCAATTGGGTTATCTGTACCAGATCTTCTGCACCCATGGTGCATCATATACCATATTTAGCATCCAATGCATGCTTTTGTAGATTATGTAAGGATAACATCTTGTATTTACAATGTATCTAGTCTAATCCAATAATTTGATCTGATTCAGCTACTGCGTGAAACACACAAGATTGTTCTATCTGTAGCCACTGGCTACAAAAGGGGAGCAGCTGGAGCTAGCAGCTCAGATGAGAAAGGCTCTACCTGTAAAGGCGACCTCTGGAGGTTGTGGCTAATCACACAATTGGCAGAGGGGAATCCAAAGTATATTAATATATGTATAGGTAAATAAGTATTAATAGTTATGCACCTGGCAGAAGGGAATCCAAAGAACAAGTCTAAAGATTCACCCTGCCAGGCATTGAAGAAAATAAAGGTAAGTCACATGATACCTAAGTCACATGTCCAGGTCACATGTCCAGATCACATGCTGAGATTACATGCCTAGATCACATGTGCAGCTGAGTCTGAAAAGAGGGGAAAAATGATGGCTAGATGGTAGGAATTTCCCCTCTTTTGAAACCCAGCCCAACTTGATGTTTGAGGAAGTCTGGCATTGAACTGAGTAATTCCAAGAAGAGTGACTGAGGCAAGGAAATATAAGTGAAAAGGAATGTCCCCTGACACTACCAGAAGAGCATTTGGAGAAGGGTCTCCAGCGGCATTCTTAGCAGCAAGGAGCTGTAAAAGAAGCTCTTCCTGCTTAGATGAAGAGAGATAGCATACTTCCAGTCCCTGGAGGCAATAACATGCAAAATAGCCAGGCTTTTTACAGCAGCAGCATAGCAAGGGAGTTGTGGAGCATTGACAAGAGGCATCAATGTCCATGGGCACACTCTGAGGAAGGGTATGAGCTGAGGCAGATGATGACATAGGTAGAGTGGGTATGCAAGCAGAAGGTGGAGTAGGAAAAACAGAGCACATGGGAGGAGAAGGGTAGTGGGCAGCAACAGAGAGATGAGGACATTGAAACTCTTGCTTCAACTCCATAAGCTGCTACTGATCTCCACATTCAAAACTCATCCTATTCAACAAAGGCTTTTTGT
Source organism: Termitomyces sp. T73sscA (assembly GCA_017657235.1). Classification (NCBI taxonomy): domain Eukaryota; kingdom Fungi; phylum Basidiomycota; class Agaricomycetes; order Agaricales; family Lyophyllaceae; genus Termitomyces; species Termitomyces sp. T73sscA. The sequence continues at coordinate 36,292 of JAGGAP010000242.1, read as the reverse complement.
CATAGAAGCAACATCAAGCAAGGTTTCTAGCCACTTTATACCAAGTTTCAATCTGGCTGTCATCTAGTCGTTCCTCAGCAAGGCTATCAATCCAATTCATAAGAGTGGAGTGGAGGCCATCTCTTCAGGTGAGGCAAAGCTGCAGGCTATTGAGATAGCCAGCCTGCTCTACTAATGCACAGAAGGAGTCAATATACTCATCCAAAGATCACTTTCCTTGACCATACTGGTCACAGTCACAGAGGGACAAGGCTGCAGTCTTAGCAAGGTCCAGAGAGAAGAACTCAGCTTGAAAATCCCTCTCAAAGTTCTCCTAGCTAGTAAAACTGGTCACTCCACCTGGACAACAAAAAACTTGGAGTGCATATGTCAATGCATGGCCAGTCTTCATATAAGATAGGACTCAGGCAATCTTCAGTGCATCAGAAGCAAAGGCCTCACCACTCAGCTGAATATATGTGATGCAAGACTGAAGGAAATGTTCACTCGTCACTTGATTACTATTATAAGCATCTGGGAGCACAGGATGAGGGATCTTGGCCTGAGTTGCAAGCGGAGCCTCAAAGCAAGGGGCTGGAGTTGGTTCTACAGAAGCAGAGAGTGCCTGAGGAGTGATAGGAGATGGAGGAAGGCACTCTAAGAAGGCCTGAAGGGAATGGGAGATGGTGTCTGTGGCTGTCAGGGGATGTTCCTTTCCACTTATATTTTCTTTGAATTACTCAGTCCAGTGCCAGACCCCCTCAAATGTCAAGTTGGGCTGGGTTTCAAAAGAGGGGAAATTCCTGCCATCTAGCCATTATTTTTCCCCTCTTTTCAGACTCAGCTGCATATGTGATCTAAGCATGTTGTCTCAGCAGGTGACCTGGACATGTGACCCAGACATGTGACCCAGATATGTGACTTAGGTATCATGTGACTTACCTTTATTTTCTTCAATGCCTGGCATTGAATTACCCTCTACCAGGTGCATAACTATTAATACTTATTTACCCATACATATATTAATATGCTTTGGATTCTCCTCTGCCAGTTGTGTGATTAGCCACAACTTCCAGAGGTCACTCTTACAGTGGCCTGATGCAATCCAGATGAAGGGTCAAAGAAGCTTGAGTAGTCTGCACCTGAGTCTCCAGAGCAAGTAAGCAATTCCAGGCCTCATCCTCAGGAGCAGGAGTGTTCAAGGGAACACCTGGAGTAGCTGGCTGGGTCATAGAGACTGTGTAGTGGCAAGAGGCAATCCAGTAGGGGAGGGATCTGAAGGGACAAGAAGAGATTCAAGCAAGCTAAAGGGGGCTCCCAGACCAAAACCTAGAGACTTGTTCTGCTGTAAGGGCAACCTTTGGAGGCTGTGGCTCAGTCACACAACTGGCAGAGGGAGATCCAAAGTATATTAGAAGATATACAAGCAGTACTGTAGCAACTACTCACCTGGCAGAGGGAGATTCAAAGAGAACAAGTCTGGAGACTCCCTAGGTGTGACGCTTCTGGGGCCCCAGAAGCATGGGAAACAACTATACAGGACAACAGAAAAAGAATAACTCTAACCTAAATAGTGAAAACTCTGAAAATTGCCTAAATAGAAAAATGAACATGATTACACAAGCAGGCAGGAAAACTCCAGTTAAGTAAGCCAGGAAAACTCTGGTTAGATAAGCTAGGAGAACTCTGGTTACTTAAGCCAGGAAAACTCCAGTTATGTAAGCCAAGTGTTGGCAGTGCTGGGAGGGCCACCTTGTCTGAGCCATAATTCCAGAATCAGAGCACTTCAGATGCTGGAAGTAGAACCAATGGGTAGGGCTGAGGAAGGAGCATAGATGAAGACCTTTGAAAGGGGAGAAATGAGAGTAGGAAAAGGGGAAAAGAGGCAAGTCCCCTGACATCACCCCTCCTCTAGCATGCAGCATCTTGACATACTGGATAGAAGTAGTTTTGGATAGCCTAGTCCACTTCAGAAGCAGGACCAAGGCCTTAAATAGCACAGGGAGCCTTAGGATGCTGTTGATAGAACTCATAAACCAGTGCCAGGGCATGGACATTCTTCTGTGGCTCTCAAAAGATATCTTCAATTCCATATTCTTTCCACTTCACCTTGAACTGGAGCTTGCATTGGAATAGACAGCTGTTCAAGATTTGCTCCACCTTGTACTCCTCCTCATTGTCTATTAAGACTGGTGATGGTGGTGGCTGAGAACAGCAGCCAGGAATTGGGTCATTAGGAGCAGGAGTCAGTTTAACCACATTGAAGACTGAGTGAAGCCAGCACATTCTAACTGGTAACTTGAATCAGTAGGCAAGAGGACCAACCTGCCGTTCTACTAGGAATGGCCACAGCCAACAATAAGACAGCTTCTGAGAGGGTCTAGATGGCAATATCAGATGCATCTAGATAGACCTAGTCTTCAGGCTTGTATGAAGGAGCTGGAGTTTGTCCACAATTGTAATGCTGTGCTGTAGCCATTGGCTACAAATAGAACAATCTTGTGTCAATCTTGCAGTAGCTGAATCAGACCGCAATATTAGTATTGACTAGATACATTGTGAAATACAAGATATTGTTCTTATATAATCTACAAACATGCATTCTTGGTGTGCATCAGATGCTAAATATGGTATATAGTGCACCGTGGGCCCAGAGGATCTAGTACAGATAACCTAACTAGTTACACACCCCCTCTTTAGACTGTTGCACAGTCTAGGAACACAATAGTTACCCAATAATGAGATTGGATGGCCACTCAAAAAAATGCAAGTGTATTTGCAACAAAATTACTGTGTCGCTAGCTGCAACAATCTACTAGAATTGGGCAGGGACTGCCTAATACATTTTGGTCTGGCTGTTGCTAGTCCCTTGGGGAGTACTATTGCTCAGAGCATAAGCAACTCATTGCTTACTGGCACTGACCATGCACATATGAAACCAAGATGAGCATCAATTAATGCTGTATATTGCACTTCTATACCAAATACAATAGCAAGATAAAATTAAAATATGTGCTGTAAAGCATGCATGAATCAGCAACATGTTTTGAGTGAGGCACTCAAAGTTACCTACAATCTATCTAAAAGAATAGGGCTTTTTCAGCCCATTTTTTTGCCTGTTGAAAGTCCATCCATGTCTGTCACCTGCATGCCCTCCTCTGATGTGATGTTAGTTGTGGAGGGGAGCAAAACAAGTTCTGTCCTCAGTGGAGTCATTGGACTCCCTGCAGCAGTTGCATCTACCATTTCACAATTGGTTAGTGCAATGTTAGTTGCAGCTCCAACAGAAGGCATTGTACTATGCACTGGTGTTTGTTTTTAGAGCTGACCTACATTTGAGTCTATTCCAATGTAGTAATAGAGGCCCATAGCCTCAGAGAAAACTTCCACCATGCTTTCTTCAGCGCATTTGAACAAGAGGCAATACTGGTCCTCCTCGTTTCTTTTGCACCATCCATCCCATTGTGGGATAGCAGTGGGGGTGCTATACACTTTGAGGCACTCAAGGCGCTCATTATTGATGTCATGAAAGATGTCCAAGGACATTGTTGGTTGATGGAACTGCTGTTCTAGGTAGACCACTCTGTATGTGTATGCATGGTCCATCCACTCAACTGAAATATAATTGTACAAAAGGATGTGAAGCGCATCATCATTGGAGAAGTTCCATACCTTGTCATTGAGTACATGAACTTGGTGGATTGTGATCTGGGCTCCTGTTTGAGCCTCAAAAGGTTTTTCATATACTTTATTGAAGGCATCAATTGCCTCACAATATAGTTCTGAGCACGCCATGACCAGCGCTAGCTGACAAACAAGAGTAGTTTTTCCTGTGCTGTTGGCACAGAAAGCCCTACAGAGTGCAAACTCAAATAAGGTGCACCAATGCATACAGTACACAAAGTTGACTGCAATGCCTTGCCAGGTGTTTTCTATATCTGGCCTGCCAAAGATGAGCATATAGTGCGCTAGCTGTTCAAGGTCAAACAGCATATTTGAATTAGGGGTGCATGATATGCACAGGGCAGTGGAGCCATTATTTTTCACATGCAGGAAGTGTGACAGAATATGACACTTTTCTGCCAAGGAGAGGTCTTCTAGATCTTGCATAGAGTTTATGAGATCCTGATAAGTGGAATCCACACACAACAATGCCATGGTGCAATTGTGTAGAAACACATTGCAGCATTGTGTGAACTCCTTGAGTTCTGACAGCAGCATATATGCAACAATACAGTTGCAATGAGGTACATGCAGGTTTGCATAGTACTTGTGAAGCTGCTCAAGCTCATATGAAGTACTAAGGAACTCCCAGCAGGCAAACTTATACACTATTGTACCTGGGATTTTGGCTGACTAGCCACTACTGAATTTGAAAGCTGCTGCACAGTTAGCATCAGCGCTGACAAAAACAGTGTTTGTCAGGTACAAATAGTAACAGCAGGAGCCAATAGCCCCATGGAAACATGAGTTGAGCTGTTCAATATCAAGCAGCCCCCAAACCTTCACTCTCAGACTATTGGAGATGCAGCCTGAAAAATCATTTTGCGCTCTGTGTGCAAGGGCAGTGGCTGCTTTAGCCTTGTTCACCTTTTTCTTGGTGAGCTTTTTGTTCCACTGCATGCACTAGAAGCGCTGTGCAGCCATTTCATCTTTTTTGGCCTCTTCTTCCTTCTCAGATTGTGACTGTCCATAGTTGCTGTTATCCTCAATGGTAGGCACTACCCAATGCTTCTCTTTGTTCACCGCCATGGTAGCTACCAGCCCATCATACTGCGCAGGAGTGTGCAGGTCAGTGGTCAGCTTGATTGATTACTGTCAATTGGGATGGTGGGGCCAGAAACATGACCTCCTTCAAAAACAGCAACTAGGTAGGCTCTGCCCGCTCTAGGATATCAGCTGGGAAGCTGACTGGCTCCAAGTTGTCAATGAAAATGGGTGGCTTTTGCCCTCAATGGGATTTTGATGGCTCTGGTGCATCCGGAGCATGGCTTGCTTCTACAAGGCCCTAACTTGCAGGGCCAACCTTCTTTCCACTAACTGTGACAATGGAGTCAATGCTGTTCATCCACTCCAGCTCAGCCTTGGACAACAGTGCCTCCTCCATCTCCTCATCTCGCTGTTCCAGTGAGGGTTCAGTCATTGGTGCCTCTAGTGCTTTTGGCAGTTCAGTTGCAGCGATTTGGCTCATTGCTGGCTGAATAGGCACAACAATAGGCTGTGCTGGCATGAATGAAGTTGATGATGTGGATGCAGCAGTTGGCTGCACTGGCATAAATGCTGATGGCAATGCCTCCAATGGAGCTACAAGTCCACTCTATGATGGAAGCAGTCTGACCTGCCTGGGTTCACTGCTCACCCCCTCCTGGGATGGTAACTTGCGCTTCACCATGCAATTAATCTGCTCCAGCCCTGCTATGTGCTGCCTCCGCATTAGCTTGATCTGATTGAGCAGTCCTTCCATCACTATAACTGCAAGATTATCTTGCAAAAACAATGCAGTTGAGGGCACTGGTTGCTCTGCAGCCTCCAGATGCTGCAACAGCACCTCTGTGCCCATTTCAGTTTGCGCTTGGGGTGCAACTTTTCTCCTGGTGACAGGTGCCATAGCACGTGCATATATCAGTGCTAGTGCCTGACAATGGCTCAGTACCAACTGGTAATAGTGCTTATAATGCTCTTCCTCCTAATTCATCTCCATCTGAGAATGAAGGGGTGTCTCATATGAAAGCAGCTGTTCATGGCCTGAGTAGGCCATAGCTGCATACTGCTGGTAATCAAACAAATTTAATGGTAGTTGTTTTTTTGGTTGACCTTGTCCAGGTCTTTCCTCTCTTCCAAAGCTCTGTGAGCTCTGTCCAGGCTTTGGAGGGCCCCTCAAGGCCATTCTATCCAGTCTACACATCTGCGATGTGTCACAACAAAGGAGACAAGAAAAGAGGAAAAAATCTCTAAAGTCCAAAGACAGACAAACAAGTGCAAAGATCTAGCCACATGGCATGCAGCATCAGGACTTGCCATGGTCAACAAGACCACACTATGCAGCTGCTATTTGGACTTAGCCAAATTGTGGCCTCCATGCACTCTACATGTGTCATGCGAGTTGCCAAGGGCGCTTAATGCCCTGTAATTTGAGGTATCTATTCATTGCTGCAAGCGATTTACAATTCTTGAGGGGCTCCCACATGGTGTCCCCTAAGCTCCATCACACCTTGAATTCAAGGTGTCCTGACTTTGTCTATTAATGACCTATAAGGTCATCTACAAACCATTCTTGGTCATTGGGAGTGCTAAAATTGTAAGACTCAGGCATTGTGCAGTTTGGAAATAGTGCATCATTATTGGCCACATATAGTTGCAGCAGCGACACATGAAATTTCAGCACAATGTATCATGCTTGCAATGCAGAGGGTAATTTAAGCACATAATTTGATGTGCCCAGCTCAGCTTCCAGGACCTTATATGTAAACTGTGCCTGACCTTTAGGTAGATTTAAATTCTTAGTAGACAAGTACACCAAGTTACCTTTGTTGATTGCCAGCTCTTTGCTCCAGCAATAAGTAGCATAGTGCATCTGAAAGATGCGTGCCTCAATGATTGCATCATGAGCTGATGCTAGGTTCATGAGCGTGTTTTGTGCAAAATCCTTAATTCCTCAATGGATTACTTTGTCAGTACAAAGTTCCTTGATCATGGATGGCATATAGCCACTATTGAGTTCAAAGAGAGCATATCTCATGGTCTCTGATACACTTGCATTGATTGCAAATTCCACTATTGAGATGCAATCCACCTAGTTCTGATCAGGACAAACAAATGCTATGAATATCTGTGCAACATTATGATTTGCACATTCTGTCTGGCCATCCATTTGCAGATGAAATGAAGTTGACATGAGCAACTTTGCTCCAAGCAACTTGTGCAGTTCCTTCCACCATTTGGAAGTAATCTTGAAATATTGGTCACTCACAATCGAGCTAGGTAGGCTATGTAGGCATATTATCTCTTTGAGATAAATCCATGAGAGTTCTGATGCACTAGTCATTGTATTGACCGAGATAAGGTGGACCATACTGGTCATGTGGCAAATAACTACCTATAAGTAGTTGAAGCCACGCAACTCAGAAAATGGTCCCATGAAGTCCATCCCAATCAAATCCCAGGGTTTCACTGGAATAGAAAGCAAATGTAGCTTCCCAGCCAGTTTCTGGTTTAAAGTCTTCGAACATTAACATGCTTCACATGTCAAGCAGAACTGATTTGTTTCCTTAGCCATCTGTGGCCACCAATATGACCAACGCACATACTTAAGTGTCTTTTAGTATCCAAAGTACCCCACAATGTTATGGGCTTGTTTCAGTATCATCGTGATTAACGATCTTTCCTGTAGTATGCACAGCACCTTTGCACCTGCAGAGCTCATCATATAGATGAGCTGCTGCTTGATGACAAAGTGTGGGTGCTCCTTGAGTTTGTCAAGTATCTCAACAAAGAAAATATCCTTTGCATATCCTTGCTGGATATGTATGTGCAATCGCATGTCTCCTGGGTCAACAGTTACTGAGTAAGGGCCAGATCTTTCTAGCACCTGTCTGACTGTCAATCATTCTGCAACAACACATCTACTATTGGCCATGCTTTGACAGGCTGTGTGGCAGCAAGACCTTGAGCTTCAAGGTCTTGTACTTCTATGATCTCTTTGAGCCGACTGCTGCAGCGCATTTCTCGAGCCTGCATGGCTCAAATTTAAATGTAATGTTCCACTATTTCTTGGAACTAATGTAGGGGCAAGTCTTCACCCTCAGGGTCTATTTATTTGTCTGCTTGGACAAAGTCATGTACATTATGAACGTTCTTGCACATATCACTTTCAAAATATTGCAACAAACAGTCCACAATCTTGTTCAGCTCTCATTTGACATAAGTTATGTCAAACTGATATCACAACATATAGTCAATCTATCAATGCTGTTGCAGGGACAAGTGAACTTGAGTTTTAAAAAACTCCAAGGCCTTATGATCTGTCATAATATGGATCTCATATCTCATTAGCTTGTCCTCCCATTTAAGAAAGGCTTCTAAGATAGCAAGTGTCTCTAACTCATGCATTGCATAGTTCTATTGCACTGTCATGAACTTGCATGACATGAACCCTGCAGGTCTGCAGGTTTGCCAAGTCTTTCCCTGGCCAAACATAGCCCCAATGCTAGTCCTCAATGCATTGCAGAGGAGCCATATTGGCTCACCATTACACGAGTTGATTGGGTGAATAATTGGTATTTTAGCACAGATTTGTTTTATCATTTCAAAGCACTGCTGATGGAGCAGTTGCCAATGAAAAGGAGACTCATTCTGGGTCATAGCCATGAAAGGGCCAGTATATGCCATCATGTCTGATAAGAAATTACCAATATAGTTTACCAATCCAACAAATCATTGAATGTTATTGTAGTTACATGGCATTCGCCACTCTTGAATACAATCAAGTTTATTGGAGTCTGAGTAGATACTCTGCACATCTATGATATGCCCTAAGCAGTCTATAGTGGGTGCATACAATTTGCACTTCTTCTATTTCAGATACAAGCTTGCTTTATGTAGATATTCAAAAATGACTTGTAAGTGTTGCTCATGCTCCTCAATGGAGTCTGAAAAGATGAATATATCATCAAGATATACATGCATAAATTTTCTGATGACATCTTGGAATATTGAGGTTATTAACCTCCAAAACATAGCTGGCACATTGCATATGCCAATTTGCATGATGTTACTGACAAATATCCCCATCAGAGATGCAAACACAGTCTCGGGAATGTCTTTCATGCATATACATACTTGCTCATATGCATCTGTCAGGTTGATCTTTGACCTGTACTTAGCTTTTGCAACATCTTCACAAATAACTTCCTGATTCAGCAGTGGCATCACATCCTTAATAGTGTTGTCATTGCACTGTTGCACATCCAATACAGTCCAAAGTGTCCCATCTTTCTTGGGAATGCACAACAACAGTGCAACTTGCATTGCCATCCATGGTTCTCACTACTTAGCATTGATATAACGATTTGTCTTTTCACAAAGCTGCTCTTAGAGTGCTCGCAGACAGCAAGGCAGATGATACTTATATTGCTTAGTCTCATCAATGAGATTAATTTCATGGTTTACTTTCCTCCATGGGAGAAGCTCCTCTTTTGTCCCATTGATAATGTCCATGAACCCATGCTGCCATTGCTAGTGCAATCACAGAATGTCCTTGTCCAACAGGCTCTGAGCCTTCACTTTTCCTTTATCCATGTGCTTCTGGCATGGTTGAGCCATAGGTTTGAATCATTCCCTAAGTGCATGCAAGTGCACTTCTCCAGTGTCCTCCATCCTCAATCGCAGTGGAGGCTTTGACATAGTTGACTTTATTGACCACTGTATACTCTTTGCCTTTAGAGTTGACAATACACCTCTTCCGAGGGCTGACATGACCCAGCCCACCTCTGCACCACTATTGAGGCTACCACCTTGTTCCATTCAGTCAGCATACACAGGTCATATGCCCATTGTATGTCCCATGGTGGTACTGGTCAATCCCAAAAAGATCTTATGCTGTCAGTTGTTTTTGCTACACTCACAGCAATTAGTCATCAATCTTTGCCCTTGTCTGACATGAGGTCTTTTACCTTCACTCTGGAGCTTGTTGGTTGACACTCCAACAATTCCATACCTACTTGTTCTGCATGAGTATTTTTTAGTAGATGAGCCTTGTCAGGCTGCTCCATCACCTTTCTGCTAGCTGTGCTTGACTGGTCCAGCTCATCCCCCCTTTCCAGAGTTCCTTGAAACTCTTCTTCAGTCATTAGTATTGCCGGCGAGTTTGCCGGCAGGCTGGCTATTGAAGCCAGCTTCTCCTCAACATCCTCTACTGTTGCATTTCTGTGACCTTAGAGTCAGTTGCAACTATTGCAATGCTTCTCAGTAGCATAATATTATTGTAACTGGCCATCAGTGTCTATTAGAACAATCCTCTCAGCCCTCAACAATGTTCTGTTGACAATTACCTAATTGTTCACAAAGTCAAGTGTGACTTTGTTCTTATGCATAAACAGCATACCAATGATCATATCATAGTGGTCAAAGTTTGCTATATCCATATATTCCTTTGTTGGCTGTCCTGATGCTTTGATTTTGACCTCTGCACCAAACTGAACCACAGCGCGACTCCCCACAGTTTCCAGCTGGAGCATTCATGGCTCCATTAGCTCATGAATGCATATAGCATTCACATGTGCAAACTAGGTCATAATGCCCATAGTGGTACTTCTTGAGTCCCACAGCATCCATGCTGGATGCCCGTTGACCTGAACATGGATTACTAGACACTCCTTCTTCTGAGGAGTATACTGAGGTTGCTGCAGCTTGTCAGCTGCCTTCTGAAGAGTTACACATTGCATGTGGATGTGACTATTCCCTCAATGCTCAGTCAGAGCAAACATGTGCTCCTCCTCATTATTGTGAAAATAGTAGTCATTGTTATATATGTCTACTGCAACGTATTCATTGTCATCACTCTGGATGCTCTTGGCATCATCAGCAACCAAATGCTCCTCTACCTCCTGTAGAGCTTCCTTGTCCCCAACAAGTTCCTCTCAGTCCTTCTCAATATTGCTTTCAGCATTGCTTCCCACTGCTGCAATATGGGCAGCCTGCACTTGCGCTCTCGGTGCTTGGCACTCCTTTGACCAATGGCCAGTCTGGCCACAGTTGTAATACTGTGCTGCCCTGCTGTTAGGCTTGTAGCCAGCGTCACCACTGCTAAAGATGGCCTTAGAAGGGCCCACTCTTGATGGGCCATCCTGCGTTGCCTTTGGTCCATATTGGCCTGCTCCAGGCACATACCAACCATCCTTCACTACTGGTGCATTACCAGTCAGTCCTGGTCCAGGCTTATGGCCTACTGGTAATGTGTGCTGTACTACAAACTGTGGGTTGCAGTTTTGCTCCATCTCAGAGTGCTTCACTAAAAACGTTCCAACCTTGACAAGTTGGCAATGTCCCTGTGCATAGCACAAACTGTGCTGGTTGTTATAAGTTGCAGTCCATGCAGACTGCTTGTAGTGTATTGCATATGCTAAGAATTTGGTCATAGTATTGACCTCTGGTGACAGGTTATCATTGCATATCAGTGCACAATGCATTTCAGCTGGTATTCCATCTAGGAATATTTCTTGAATGGTAAACTCATCTGAATATACTGCTATATTCTGTGCATGACCCACAAGATCATCATAAAAGGTCTGGATGCCCATTTGAGTATCATATACTATGGTTCAAAAGGCTTCACAAGCCTCTTGCATTGTTGCTACATTCATAGAGCAGTTGTACAATCCAATAATGAGGTGAGGGCAATGACCATGCCCTTGTAGCTGGGTATGGGGGCTCCTCCATCCTATGTTCAAGATGCCGCATTTGTAGGACCCAGAGTACTGAGTCTTCTGGTTGACTACCAGTAACTCTATGATCATCTTGACGGTCTCTATCATTGTTGTTGTTGTTACTACAACCATGCCCATGATCTCCTTGGAGATCGTCATCACCAGTCCTCATGATAAACTGTCACCTCATATCATCAATGGGCATCACACCTTCATGCCCCTTGAAAACTACACCCTGGTTGTCTATCAACAACTCACCTTATTCCCGCAAGTCTTGATTGCAAATGCACTAATAGTTCACATAGTCAGTCCAGTTGTTTACCAGATGGACTTATTGTGCGACACGTTGCAGTGTAACTGGTTCCTCTGGAATGCTTTCTTTGTGTTCCTCTTCCTTGATTGTGACATGTCTACAAGGCATCCTCATCTCAGGTGGCTCTTCCACCTCATTGTCTCCAGCATGGTGAGACATTGCTGTTTCCATCTCTGATAATGCCCGCTAAAGCATTCTGCTCATGTTGGCTTGCCATCACGCAGCATTTTAAAATCTCTCATAGTCCTGTTGAGACTCATTGGCCTGCTTAAGCGCATTTAAGATATCCATTGCCTCTGCAATGTCTGGTTTATGCTGATGCAATAGTGTGTCATACTCTACAGACTCAGCCAGTGTAGCTGTTGATGTTGCTATCCTACAAGCTAGCTTGTGCTTGATATACTCATTGAGCTCCAGCTCAAATATCTGAGTAAATAATTCTATATATTCAGTTGAGTCCAACTTATATACATGCTGGCCTCTAGCAGCCAGTAATTCTAAATGCTTTATGATATAAAGCTGTAGATGCTTCTGCATTGATTCCTTTGTGACTGTCAGAAAACAATTCAGTACTAGCTGCAGCTGGATGGACAGAGTTGATAACAATCTTCTATCCTCCTCTTCATCAGAGGAGTCAAGTTTAGACTCTATGCTCCAAACTGCCCTGAAGCCCTTATGCTCCATTTGTAGCTCTCTGCCACTGTCTACTTATCCCTCTATCATGGAAGGTGCTAATGGTGCCTTCTCCTTTTCTAAGTCTACATGTCTAGTCACTGTGGCCAGACTTGCTCCTTGATAATGCATTGTCTAATCCAATGATGATTCTGATTCTGGCTTGGCCCCATGTTTGGGCTGCGCAGTCCTAAACAGAGTGCTGTGTACAAGGATGCTACCCTGTGTTATGTCTGCATCTTGGATGGTTTGCCCAGTACTACTGATAAGAACAGACTGTGTTCAGGCAAAGTCAGGTAAATCAAAGCGGATATGTTCATTGCTGGCAGCAACAATCCAGATGCAAACAAGTTGTCCCCTGGTCTAAGACTAGGATTGAAGATAGCCTTCATCCATAATACAGATAGCCCATTGGGCATGCCAAAGCTCTTACTCATATTGCAAGCTACTCTGTCCTCCTATTTTGGTGGAGGCTGGTATTTCAATGCTAAAAGCATCTCATGGTGTTTGGAGCTACTTAGTGGCTCTAAAAAATCCAGTGGTTGCTCAGATGAGTCAGCTATAGAATTAGATGTTGACATGGCAGAAAAAAGTCGCAAAGTTTGATGAGTGTTGCCTAGTAAAGTAACCAGAGCCCAGAGTCTAAAGCCAATAGCAAAAGATTCAAAAAAATGTAGCTGTTGGCTACAAATAGAACAATTTTGTGTAAATCACGCAGTAGCTGAATCAGACTACAATATTGGTATTGACTAGATATATTGTGAAAAAAATGTTGTTCTTACATGATCTACAAACATGCATCTTTGGTGTGCATTGGATGCTAAATATAGTATATGGTGCGCTGTAGGCATAGAGGATCTAGTACAGGTAACCTAACTAGTTACATGTGCCATGTCCTCCTTGGCCTTGGCCAGTGCTGCCTTGGCCTCTTCCTGGGCTGCCTTCATCCTATTCACAAACTTATTGACAGACTTGTTCTCTGAAGGCTGTCTCTGAGGTTCAAATCCCATCTATGGCTGTTGACCAGTATCCAAGAAGAAAGGTGACATCTGGGTGGCTGCATAGACATGATTGTTATACTGGAACTCAGCACCTGGTAGTAGCTCATCCCAATCATCCTGCCTTTCATTACAAAATAGCTGGAGGTACTGCTCAAGTTCCTGGTTGACTTGCTCAGTTTGACCATCCAACTGAGAGTGATAAGCAATGGAAGTGTGGAGCTTCACATTGAGCAGCTAGTATAGCTCTCTTGTGAATTCAGAAACAAACTGTGGTCCTCAATCACTTCCACCTACCTGGATGCTCAGCAATTTGAGAGTCATGATGCTGCTGCACAATTTGCCTCCTGAGCTCAGGTAAATTTGGAACATAGATGCATCCTCAAAAGGTCAAAAGACTATTTTCCAAGGCCTACTTGTCTGTATGCACTGACTTTACCCCATGGGTCCAGTTAGCATGCAAGGCAATGGCAGCCTTAGCTGCTACATCGTTTTATGCACCCTCCTGGTTACTCCAAAAAATGCCTTAGAGAATGCTCACCTCCTCTCCTTGGACAGTCACACCTTCTAGAGCATGGATAGCAAAGATCTCAGGCTTGAGGAGGACAATGTTACTGTTGTCATCTACTTCTGAGCCATGGTCAGCTTATCAAGATAGTGCATCTGGCTTATCCATTCTCTGACCAGGTTTAGAGTGCAGTGAAAAGTCAAAGTTGGCCAAGTACAGAAACCATCAAGCCTGTTGGCAGTTTAGTTTTTTGGCTATCCAAAAGTACTTGAGGTTTTTGTAATCCCAAACTTGAAACTTGTGCCTTGCATTCTCAAGAAAGTGCCACCATTCTTTAAGAGATCAAATAATGGCCAACATCTTCTTATCATGGATCTCACAGTTATGCTCCACAGCATTAAGGCTCTTAGAGTAGAAGGCCACAGAGTGCCACTTACCATTCTTCTTAGACTGTTGCAATAGAATAGCTCCTATAGCAAAGTTAGAGCTGTCAGCTTCAACTCAGAAGAGAGAGTCATCATCAGGGAAGAGGACAATGGGCTGTGAAGTCACAGCCTGCTTGAGGGCATTAAAGGCAGTTTTCTGCACTGCTTTCCAACACCATGCAGTATTATTAATGGTGAGGTTAAAAAGAGGATGTGCATGATGAGAGAAGTCTTGAATGAACCTTTGATAAAAGTTAGTGAAGCTCAAGAAGGCCTGTACCTTCTTCTTGTTTCTTGGCACTGGCCACTCAGCCACACCAGCCACTTTAACTGGGTCCATCTTGGCTGTCCTCTGAGAAATAATCAGCCCAAGATATTCAACCTTAGTCTGCTTAAACTTGCACTTTTCAGGCTTGAGATAGAGCTGGTGCTGGTGGAGGCATTCCAGTACAATGTGTGTCACTCGTCAATGCTTATCTAATGTTTTGGTGTAAATCAAAATGTTATCAAAGTAAATACAAACAACACTCTCTGCAATAAGATTTCAGAAAATGTCATTCATTATTATCTGGAAAGTGGCAAGGCTATTGGTGAGGCCAAAAAACATTACTAAAGGTTCAAAGAGTCCACAATTAGTTTGAAAAGCTGCCTTCCACTCATCTCCTTCCTTGATGCGCACATTGTTGTAGCCTCAGTGGACATCCAACTTTGTAAAGTAGCATGCACCTCAGAGGTTGTTGACAAGCTTGAAAATAAGTGGCAAGGAATAGCAATTCTTCACTATCATCGCATTCAGAACCTGATAGTCCTAAATCAGATGAAGAGATCCATCCTTTTTCTTGATGAAGAAGACTAGAAAGGCTATGGGAGACTTTGAGGGGCATATTGGACCAGAGTCCAGATTTTTCTACAAGAACACATCTAGCTCATCCTGCTCATAGGAAGTAAGAGAATATACCTTGCAGCTAGATGGCTCTGCATCTGGAATGAGCTCAATAGCATAATTTCATTGCTTGCACTTTGGAAGAGTGTTGAATGAAGCCTTGGAAAATACATTCTCAAAATCTTGAAGGTGATGAGGAATGGCATCTCAGAACAACTTAGGTGCTGAGTTGGCTGCAAAGGCTTGGGCCAGATGCTGTGAGGTCATCTGACTAGCCCTAATCTCAGCAGTCATTGGCAGAGGTTGGAGAGTAGCCACATAGATCCTATTATCTACCTCAATAGCACTGTCTGGAGATTCTGGATCCTGAGCGCATACAAACTTGCCTTCATGTCCATCTTCCAGCTGGGCTTCATACACTACATCTTGGACATCCTCATAAAAGGCCTTTCTATAAGGGAATACCAAGAAAGGAGGATTCAGCAGGTCGATATTAGCAAACAGGAGATGCCCTACACAACAAGTGTGTATGGCAGCACACTCACAGACCAATGCTCTATGCTCTACTCATGCTTCCTTAGCACAAGTAGAACAACAATGAGGGCATTGGCTTATGTGCACCTCATCCTTAGCTCAGTCAATCTCTGGATTGTGATCACAAAGCCAGGTGAATCCAAGTATCATATCTTGCTTTTCTAGGCTAGTGACAGCAAAGACAGCTCACTCTGAGTGTGTGCAATAGTGAAGAACAAGATCTACCACTGAGCAGATAGATATGGCTTTATTGAGTGTGCCATCAATGTTGTAGACTGGTATGAGATGAGAAAAGAGCCAGGTTGTAAGTCAGTGTTGTTCTACATAGTTGGCATCTAGGAAGAGTCCAGTAGCACTACTGTCCAGTAGAGCCACTAGGCTCTGGCTTTGCTGAGTGTCAGTGGTTTCAATCTCCACCTTCAGATGTAGTGAATTAGAAGATGGAGTTGAGGCAACTACATAGCAACAAGGTAAACATTGTTCTCAATGTGGAACATGTGAGCGCTTTGGAGGAGGAGAAGAGCAAGTCCCAGATGAGACTTTGTCTGAGGCAGTAATTTGTATGGCAGAGGAGGGGCTTATGGTTTCAGCCAGCAAGTTGTCAATAGCAAGAGGTGTATTGGAAGATTCTACTGACAGACAGGCAAACCAATTAGCACTAGAGGCATACAACTCATTTGCTGCTCAATTAAAAATCCTCCTCTGATATAGAGAGGGGAGTGGCTGAAACTAGCAGCTCAGATGAGGAAGGCTCTATCAGAGGAGCATCTGAGAAAGGGTCTTCAGCAGCATCCTTGGCAGCAAAAAGCTGTAAAAGAAGCTCTTCCTGCTTAGATGAAGAGAGATAGTGTACTTCCAGTTTCTGGGAGCAATAACATGCAAAATAGCTAGGCTTTCCACAGTGGCAGCATAGCAAGAGAGTTGTGGAGCATTGATGAGAAGCATCAATGTCCATGGGCATGCCCTAAGAAAGGGTACAAGCTGGGGCAGATGATGACACAGGTAGAGTGGATATGTGAGCAGAAGATGGAGTAGGGAAAACAGAGTGCATGGAAGAAGAAGGGCAGTGAGCAGCACTAGAGAGATGAGGATGTTGCAACTCTTGCTTCAACTCCATAAGCTGCCACTGATCTCTAGCCACCTTATACTAAATTTCAATCTGGCTGTCATCTGGTTGACCCTCAGCAAGGCTATCAATCCAATCTATAAGAGTGGGGTGAAGGCCATCTCTGAAGGTGAGGCAAAGCTGCAGGCCATTAAGATAGCCAGCCTGCTCTACCAATGCATGGAAGGAGTTAATATACTCATCCAAAGATTGCTTCCCTTGACTGTACTGGTCATGGTCACAGAGAAACAAGGCTGCAGTCTTAGCAGGATTCAGAGGGAAGAACTCAGCTCAAAAATCCCTCTCAAAGTTCTCCCAGCTAGTAAAACTGGTCATTCCACCTGGACAATGAAAAACTCAAAATGTGTATGTTGATGCATGGCCAGTCTTCATATAAGATAGGACCCAGGCAATCTTCAGTGCATCAGAAGCAAAGGCCTCACCACTCAGCTGAATATATATGATGCAAGACTGAAGGAAATGTTCACCCATTGCTCAATTACCAATATAAGCATCTAGGAGCAGAGGATGAGGGATCTTGGCCTGAGTTGCAAGGAAAGCCTCAAAGCGAGGGGCTGGAGGCAATTCAACAGGGGCAGAGGGTGCCTGAGGAGTGGTAGAAGGTGGAGGAAGGCGCTCTAAGAGGGTCTGAAGGGAATGGGAGATGGTGTCTGTGGCCTAATGCAATCCAGCAAGTTTGGTAGTATAAAGGGTCAAAGAAGCTTGAGTAGTCTGCATCTGAGTCTCTAGAGCAAGTAAGCAATTCCAGGCCTCATCCTCAGGGGCAGAAGTATCCAAGGGAATACCTGGAGTGGCTGGCTGGATTATAGAGACTGTGTGGTGGCAGGAGGCAATTTGGTGGGGGAGGGACCTAAAGGGACAAGAAGAGATTCAAGCAAGCTAAAGGGGGCTCTCAGACCAAAACCTAGAGACTTGTTCTGCTGTAAGGGCAACCTCTGGAGGCTGTGGCTCAGTCACACAACTGGCAGAGGGAGATCCAAAGTATTAGAAGATATACAAACAGCACTGTAGCAACTACTCACCTGGCAGAGGGATATCCAAAGAGAACAAGTCTGGAGACTCTCTAGACCAGGTGTGATGCTTTTAGAAATAGCTTTTGTGATGGTGGTTGAAGGTCAAGATGTCGTTCAACCAACTTGAAACCAATTTGAACTACTCCCAAATTTAACCAAACATGGTTACATAACTCTGTTGATATTCCACATGCAACTTACTCTTTATTTTTGACTAAAATAGAGATAAACCTGCAAAGTTGAAGATGTTCAAAAAACTGTCCCAATGAGTAATATTTTAAAATGGCCATTATTCCATCAGTTTTAATTTGAATCACATAGGCCAAGACACAATTTGTAGCTACAATGCCATAGTATTTTACATGATTTAATCAGAATTTTAAATATGTCCAATCCTTCATGCCAATGTCATCTTTCAAAAAGTATAAAACCTTGGAACATTTTTTGAGCCACTGTACAAACATACAACCTGAACACCATATATTCAAAATATATATGATCAATACATTGTGAGACAGTATTATTATCAAATTTATACATCCCTGCATGCTGATGTCTCTCCAATTTCAAAATGGCTTTGATATTATACCTGAAACAAGATCTATAATTTTTTAAAAAATCAAAAATTGATACAGGCCCACAGGGCCTGCTTTATACACTTAATAATGACTTTCAGAAAATTCAAGCACAACTTTTTGAGACAGACACCATAGAAAAATTCCATACTTCTGCTACAAGCTGAAGCACTCTACTAGTTACTGTGAAAATTTGGCCAATTACTAATTTTTTAACTTGCATTTATCAAAAATTCTTAAGCTAAGCATTAGCTGTGAAATAACAGAAACTTGATATTACACATCTATATTTGCATCAGATTTTGCTGACTCTGAGGGCTCCTACTTGGGGAGTTTTCATGTCAAGGTGAACCTGTTGCCAACTACATGCATGGGCAATAGCTTTGATGAGTTTAATGAGCTCCAGAATAGCTGCAAAGCTGAAAAACAATGTTATGGACTGCTGAACTAAGTTCAAAATTACAGGATTAACTAAGTCTGGAGTTGTTGAGGATAAGTCTAGGGGTCAATAATATTGAAAACAAGCAGTTGAGTCAAGAATGGACAGTTAAAGTTGAGAACAGAGTTTGAGATGAAGCCAAAGGGAGTGCATATGAACAGAGTTGATAGATAGAAAATGAGAGTGAGGAAATGGTCAAGAAGCAGAATAACAAAGTTCAGATTTGAGTAGCTCAAGAGTTCAGGTAATTCAAGTAATGTTCAAAGAATATTGAAACTACTGTACATAATAAATAATTTTGCTGTTCTTAGCACCTGGCATAGAGCCTGCTCTGTCTAATTGATGCTTTCAGAGTCTTCCAGAAGACATACTATGCAGTAATATTCACAGAAATATAGAGGATGGATAGAATTAAAAGTAAAGAGAACAAAATCAGTGAATCAGAGTTTCAGAGTTTTTGATTTAGCTGTGGGAAGTAACTTCTTGTTAAAGCGGACATATATAAATAGTCACTACATCTTGCCCCGAAAGGTCACTAGTTAGTGACTATATATGGACACATCAAATTTAATGACCATATATGGTCACTAATTTGTCCCAGGTATGACACCTGAGCCTAAAAGTTGATCCTTGAAGTCAATATGAACTCAGTACTGCGAAAACAATTGCATTTTTCAGGAGATTATGTATACATGATCAAAAATGGCATCAACATTCAAAGACCAGACATCCGAATGTCCGAAGGATGCACTTCGTACTCAGGGAACCCACTCCTCCTGGTCATGTATCACTGCTGTTTCTTGTGGAAAGAAACCTATCAACTGTTCTTGGCCAGTTTTTCACAAAAGAAAAATGCACTCTCCTTTGTTAAATGGTTTTTTCTGGTACATTTGAAGTGGTTTGACATGTGTTTTTTCCCTGCTTTCCCCCCCCCCCAAAAAAAAACACTATTGGGTGCCTGCAGTGTATGTTCCTATCCAAACAGACCTCTGTGTTTCTTCGATCATGGTTCGCTATTGCTCGGATTTTCACATATTCCCGTATGTTATGGAATTTCAAAGCTTGTGGATTTTTCTTGTTTGTACTCAAAAGCAGCGAGGAGTGCTGACCACCGTTTTTGTTCTTGTATTGGACTGTGGGTGTCAATCAGTTGGTTCTGATTCTGATTGTTCCATCGCTTTCATGATTGTCGTGTTCTCCACGACTTATCACTTAGGATGATAGAAACATCTCCGGAGAACACGTTCGGCGTTGACATCAATATCATCGACCATGCAGGCCCACCTCCAGCAGAATATTGGCGACATTCAAGGATTGCTGGCGTCTACAGGTTTGGATTATTTTCTGTTTGTTCTCACTATCTGTCGATCCTGAAAATTTGAATTCATCAGGGAGAGAAGGGTTCAAGTTGGGCTCAGTTTCAATAGCTAGAACCCCATCTGGTCGATCCAAACAGTTCCAGGATGCAATGCACCATGCATCTACCCGTCTATGTCAAATCATCGATGGAGAGATCGAGCTCATTGATACTTGGCACTCATGTACAGCAAAACCTGATGTTGCGGAGCACCTAGAGAAACTCAGGATTCCTACCATCGATCACAAACCATCCATACTCCTACATCGGCTCGGAGAAGTTCCGAAAGAGAATACAATCGCCCTCGAAGAGCCGGCCTTGCGGTCAGAGAGACTTGAGACCACCTTTCCCAAAGGAGTGTCAACACATGGCCTTGAACATTCGTGAGTCGTGGCCTTTCCACTCTAAAGGGTGACGAAAATGACCTGTGCATATGTAGAGCATTGTTTAATACCTCTGGGGCGGGCAAAACCAGGCTTGTTCTTGAGGGCCTTTGCAAGGAGTGGGGTTTTTATTTCACTTGCAAAAGAAATGTGAGCGAATGTGGCTCGGCTGATCTTGATCGAGTGCTTGATCCTACTGGTCATGGATATCTCAAAGCATGTGGGCTCGTCGAGCATTTCGACGACGATTTTATACGTTTGAAAAATGAGGCATGCGCAGAGCGATGTTTCATAGCAGTTCTGATTGCTCGTCTCCTGGGTTTCCAGTGCCTATTGGCAGCGCATGAAGCTCAGGGGATGACCACTGCGCTCACTGAGCTCAAGAGAATCTGGCTTTTTGTGCAGCTTGACAGGCGGCTCCTAGCACGTCCTGGATGTCCCGACCTATTCCTGGAACTAACGACACTTCTCTGTTATACGCCAGATGACACTCCACTAACTTCTTACAGTGATACAATCCTGGGAGAATGTAGACTGTTTCTTCAGACCATAGTTCCCGAAAGGTCACCATCCTGTGTTTGTACACCCGGTGATTGTCAAATCCATATATTTTGTGTTGTGGACGAAGTTCAGAATGCTGCGAATTTATTTCCGTATGCATTTCGTGGTGGCCCAATGGAAACGGAACCCCGACCTGCCTTGCGTGCGTTGTTGCGAATCTGGTCGATTGGCATGCACTTTGTAATCACAGGAACATCTCTGAATATCCGACATATAAAAGATGCCGTTTCTTCAACTGTAGGCAAGTTTGATGGACACATCGACCGTGCAATCACTGGCACAGGTTCATTCATTTACAAAGACAGACAGATCGATGATTACCTGAATTACTACCTTCCATCGTCGTATTTAAATACCTCTATCGGGAAAGAACTTTCCAGACGTGCTAGATATTGGCTGGTAGGAAGGTACGTTGTCCTAAGGTACAGACAGTATCTTGACCTTGATTCCTAATATTATCTATATATTAGGCCACGATTCATCGCATCATTTGTTCAATACCTCATCCTTCACAATTTCCAATATTGCCACCAACTTCTTACATCCTACGTTCAAGCCATTACAAAGTTTCTTCCAACAGATGGGACACAATGGGAACAACTGGAGGATCCAATGCCTCCATCATCAACAGATTTACCGGCCCCTTTTGATCTTGAGAAAGGTGAATAACTTTTGGCTCATGTTAGTTCGAGTCTAATCTAATCAACTTGTTTACAGCTGCTGCATTGGATATTCATACCCGTAATGCTCTGATTACATCAATTCAAGGACTAGTGAACCAACGATTATTACGTGGACGCACCGACTTTGAGACGAGTGGTGAAGGTTCAGTCGACAGCAAACTGGTTGAGTGTGGTTTTGCTCGATATCCTGATGGCAAAGAAACACCTGCTATCTTTGATGAACCTCTTGCGTATCTCGCGGCCGATATGTGGATAAGTTCTTGCTGGTTTTCGAGGCACGACTATTTCTTGCAGCGTATCAACCCGAATTCGCACGATAAAAACTTGGAACGATATACAGTTATATGTCTTGCACATATCTTCAGAAAGTTCACACCACTCTCCAGCTTTTTCAGATTCGCTCGCAAACATGGAAAGCCGAAACGGCTTGAGAACCAAAAAGCAAGGCTTGTATCTTGCTGGATCGACTCTAATCAAGAGTTCAGAGTCGCTCCGGTTGTATTTCCATTCGACAATAAGGTGGACCGATCTTATGGATATGTGATCGAAGGCACTTCGTCACCATCGAATATTCTTGGCTACACGTCTACCAGACCCTCGGACGATCTTCAGTGGTTGAACTTTGAATTGAATGCTCCATTCCTGTTTCCGGATGAGTCTTTTGGACCGGATTTGATGTTTCGGCTACAACTGGAGGGAGGTAAGCTTCTCACTGTGGCGCTGCAAGTGAAGTACAGAGAACAGGGGACAACATCGCCAAAGAAAAAGGAGATGAAGCGAGCCATTAAGAGCGTTGACCCCTCCAAATTCTGGAAAAACGTACGTATACAAAAAACAGCTGAGTTGCTTCAACTAACAAGAGTTACAGACCAACGGCAAGGCCTCTGCCCCTATACTGAATCCAGATCTCAATATTGATACCCTGAACGCACTTGATAAACTCGCAAATAGATACCGTCCCAACCGGGAAGGTTATCATAGCATGATTGGTGGCCTCTTTGCATATTCTGCTACGGACAATGAGGCAACATGCAACAGGATACTTAAAAAGCTCGCCAAGGGTGAAGTTGAATTCAACGCCGGACACGAATTCTTCGTGATCCCTACCGCTCCCATTATTCAGCTCAGGGACTCGATGCCACGGTTCGAAGGCGCGAAACGCATGGAGGACGATATGATACAGAGACGCATGCTCGACAGGCGACATAAATTGAAATGAACAGACAAGGTGAAAGGTCTGAAGCCAAGGGGTATTTCGCCTGAGGTCTCTAGAGACTCGCTCGTTAAGCGATAGGTTATAACCCGCGCAACCAATAAGCGAGAATTTTCCATGATGAATTTTCGATAAAGACTCGTATCTTCTGTCTTGTAATGGATATGTATGTACCTACATAGGTTAGCGAAACTTGCCAGTGTAACAAATCAATCATTCAATAAGAATTTCCCACGATTATTCACCTTGTGTGAACTCATCAATGAACCATTCGATCGTTACACTCTGGAATCCTCTATGTAATGGCCTCAGCTGCTGATTCGGCGAACGTCGGAGTTGCTATTAGCCATGAAAAAGAGGACATTATAAGCCTGATGGACGACTCGGCACTGCACCCTGACGGCAGGATTGAGAAAGATGGTCAAGGGATGGTGTCCCCTGACATGACTGAGTCTCCTGATGAAGATGATGGGGATGGGGAGGAGGACTATGAAGGAGGAGAGGAGGAGGAGGAGGAGGAGGAGGAGGAGGAGGAGGAGGAGGAAAGCAGCGACTCGGACGATGAGGACGACGACGACGACGAGCCAACACTCAAGTATGAACGAATCTCAGGTGCGGTGCCAGACCTGCTCAAGAAAGATTCCGCTTCGGCACTTGTCGTTGTGGACAAACTTATGGTACAGATAAACAATGCTTTCATGTACCAATTCAACCTCACGTCGTTCAACAGGCGCTCGGGACTCATGCAGGCATCGTGCACATTCTTGACCTCACCGGCAAACGGATAAAGTCGTACAAGCCTCACATGGCTTCTGTCATTGATATTACGATGGACGCAACTGCAGACTTTGTTGCAACTGCATCAATGGACGGTGAGCAAATAAGAAGATTGCCTTCATATTGATTTTATGCTTGACTCCCAGGACAGGTCGTCATCCGTTCTATGTCGACGACAGAAACATATTCGTTTGATCTTAAGCGTCCAATGCGTACGGTCACTCTTGAACCAAACTTTGCGAAACGCAATACACGAACATTCGTCTGCGGTGGTCTTTCTGGGAACTTGATGTTGTATGAGAAAGGGTGGCTGGGTCACAAGGAGACAGTATTACACTCTTCAGAAGGGCCAATATGGCAAGTTAGATGGCGAGGTAGGCTTATTGCATGGGCGAACGATCTTGTGAGCATTGTTTGCGCTTTTATTTACGCTCCCTTGTAATTCATAACCATACCAGGGTGTCAAGATCTACGACTACGTCTCACAAACACGCATTACATTCATTGACCGACCAGAAGAAAGCCCCAGAGCTGATCTTTTTAAGTGTACGCTCGAATGGCAGGACGATTCGACCCTCATCATCGCTTGGGCGGATCATATCAAGGTTGCACGCATCCGGGCGAGGCCCAAGACGTCCAACAACGTAACACCATTCATCGTCGAAATCACCGCCGTCTTCCAGTTGGATTGCATGATAGCCGGTATCATAGCACATCCAACCCCATCCCCATCACAAGCACTTGTCCTCGCCAGCGACTCCGCCTCTGTCATTTCTGCGAACACTTCCTCGCCCTCGCTGACTTCATTCCTTATTGTCGCTTACAGCCCTCCGGATACTTTTTCCGACGAGAGAACTGACGATCGTGCGAAGCAGGCGCGCAAAGCTGCTGAGCGTCCTGAACTTCGCATTATATCTCGTGCGGGCGAGGAGCTCGCAGCTGATGCGCTGAGTATCACAGATTATCATCTTTGGGGATGCAACGATTATATTTTTTGTGATGTTCTTGGCAGCGATGCCGTTTCAGACAAAGGGCGGTCTTATGTTGTAATGAGCCCCAGAGACCTGGTTCTTGTCAAACCGAGGGATCGAATGGACCACGTTGCATGGCTCGTTGAACGAAGCCGATATGAAGAAGCTTTGCGCGACATGGAAATCATTGAGGCTGAGACACCTGACGTCGCTAAACAGGCATCTTTGAGTGTAACTGAGATTGGGCAGCGATACATTGACCATCTCGTCAGTGAAGGTGAGTTCTATGGCTGTGTTTAGATCTCATTTTGCGAATACATGATACCAGGCGATTTTATGAAGGCTGCGCAACTTGCTCCGAAAGTTTGCGGGCAGGAATCCAAGCGTTGGGAGGATTGGATTTTCATCTTTGCCGGGAAGCATCAGCTTCATGTAACTCATCGCAATCTTTTATCTGTTTGTTTACTTACTGTCGTTGCTCCAGGCCATCATCCCTTATGTCCCGACTGAAGCTCCGCGTTTGGACCATGTTGTGTATGAGATGATACTCGCCCATTTCCTGACACACGATCAAGAGGTACGGTTATTTAGTTCAAAATCATCAAAACTGACATCGACCATGGGGTAATAGACTCTGCTCAAAACAGTTAAAGAGTGGCCAAGAGAGATTTATAATATCGATGCAGTTATTGTTGCCGTCCGGTCAGAGCTGGAAAAGACAGCCTCCACCTCGTCGACGATATCTTCAGCCCCGGGTTCCAAGCTCCTGATGGAATGTCTGGCAGAATTGTACGCATCCACTATGTTCGACCGACATATTCGTTGTTTACCCAACAATCTAGGTACACTGCAAATCGCCAGCCTGGAAAAGCCCTCCCTTACTTCCTAAGGCTGCGAAGGCCAAATGTCTTTGACCTCATTCGAGAATACAATTTGTTCACCGACGTGAAAGATCAAGTTCTGCTCCTCGTGCAATTTGATGACGAGCTCAGGAAACAACGCAAGCAAGATGGACAAATACTCGACGACAAACGAAGCGACGCAATTATTCTTCTTGTCAACAATATACACTCGATTCCTGTAAGTTTTGTCCTTGTAGCCATGATGTATATCCTTTCTTATCTCTGTTTAGATTGGGCGTGTTGTACAGCAACTCGAGAGTAGTCCATACTACCTCTTCCTCTATCTCGATGCATTAGTGATGGAGAAGGACCCGAATCTGGTCTCGGACTTTGCAGATTTACAGGTTGGCATTCGTTACCTTGTCTCTGAGTTCTCTTACTGACTGGCTTTTGGCAGGTGAAGCTCTACGCGGAATATGCTACGGCGCGGTTAATCGACTTCTTGCGTGCAAGTAATTACTATAACCTCGAGATGGTGAAGCTTCATCACTCTTCTTGATTGAATCCGATTAATTCTTTCGTAGGCCTATAATGTGTGCCAGGAAAGAGACCTGGTTCCGGAAATGGTCTTTCTGTTGGGCAGAATGGGGAATAATAAGAAGGCATTGATGCTTATCATTGAACGACTTGGTGATGTCCATCGAGTAAGCCTCCCTTTTTCGTCGAAGAATTTATCTTCAATATTGCTTTACTAGGCCATCGAGTTTGCAAAGGAGCAGGGCGACGACGATTTATGGGAAGATCTTCTCAAGTATTCGGAGACAAGACCAAGTAAGTGATGAGCTTGTGTGATTCGCAAACGATCTAACGTCAATCTCCAAGTTTTCATTCGTGGTCTTTTAGAGAACGTTGGAGTCGAAATCAGTCCGATCAGGCTCATTCGACGTATTAAGAACGGGCTGGAGATACCGGGTTTGAAGGAGGCGTTGATCAAGATTCTCCAGGATTTTCACCTTCAGATCTCTTTGCTCGAAGGTTGTCAGGCAATCATGAACAGCGACGGCTCAGATTTATCGCTACAGCTGCAAAAAAACCAGACGCGTGGTTTTTTCCTTGGTGGTAAGTTTTGTCAGTTTTTCTTTTCGAGGTTATTCAAACTCAAATCATAATCATCGCGACAGCCCAGAGAACTTGTCTGATTTGCTCACATTCTCTGCAAGAAAATCCACAGTCGCTTCTCCTTTTGTTCTTATGTCGCCATGTGGTACATGTCAACTGTGCCGCAGGAGGCGAAGAATTACCTCAACAACCCGATCCTGCTTTACGTGTTGTAGGCATAAGTAACGGTGCCATGGGACTTAGTGGAAGGATTGCATTGTCAGTGAATTCTCTTGTCGCGAGATTCAAGAAACTAATCATCCCTATATTACAGTGAGTCGATAGCTCGATCGAGGCTCAGACAAGGCTGTCCTGTCTGCCATCAGAAATGCGAAGGACTACGGACATGAACTCTCAGCTGTTTTCTTTGC
Source organism: Termitomyces sp. T73sscA (assembly GCA_017657235.1). Taxonomy (NCBI): domain Eukaryota; kingdom Fungi; phylum Basidiomycota; class Agaricomycetes; order Agaricales; family Lyophyllaceae; genus Termitomyces; species Termitomyces sp. T73sscA. The sequence goes on along the minus strand of JAGGAP010000242.1, from coordinate 9,088 downwards.
TGTTTTTGGCTTGGAGATACTAGAATTATTGTATACCCATGCATATACCTAGGATATGCACAGTGAAACAGGGTTTGTGTTTTCAGGTTTTCAGCGCAAGTATTCCCGGTGTCGGATATCGCACCCCTATACCTCACGAGTACAGGTTTCATTGATTCACAAGTTTTCCGCCAAAAGTCTCCTATTTACTCCTAACTCCTTTGTTGTGTGGCGTAGTCTGATATTCTTCTTTTTCAAGTGGACTTTACTCGACCCCTGGGTATAGAATCATATGATAAGTATGATCTGCCTTCGAACATAGTTCACTGCCTCAACGACCCTAGAGTGGGTCACAGTCCGAGTATAAAAAGGCTGCAATAGCTTCAATGGTTAGCCAAGGTCTCGCAACGAGCTTGCTTGACATCCAGTCTTTGCCCATCGTCCTTACTATCTGCTCAGTATCATGAAGTACCCCTTTGCCTTCTGCATAATTCTCGGGCAGGTCGCGTTTATCGCTCCTGCGGTGTTAGCAGCTCCCATGCAGCGGAGTGAACTTGTAGAGCTCCGTCTGGTGTTTTAAGCTCAAAGAAATGCATCTGATATTTCTTACACAGAGAGGTTACTGGAATCCTGCTTACAACAGGACTTGGCAGTCTTCATCATCTCGTTGGAATCCATGGTCACGTTGGAATAATGGCCCTTTCTATGGTGGCAACGGCGGAAATGGAGGAAATGGTGGAAATGGTGGAAATGGCGGGTGGAGAAACGGTGGTTGGTGGTGGGGTACCAGTGGTGGTAATGGAGGCAATGGCGGCAATGGTGGTAACGGTGGCAATGGTGGCAACGGAAGCTGGGGTGGCAACGGTGGCAACGGCGGTAATGGCGGTAATGGCGGCAACGGGTCTGGTAATGGCGGAAATGGTGGAAATGGCGGAAACGGCGGCAATGGTGGCAATGGACCTTACGGTCAATCCAACGGTATGAATGGGATGAATGGAAGTAACTTCTAGTTCAACTTTCGACTTCCTTTGTCTACATCATATTTCCAGTAAAATTGCTTGTGTCGTAGCAATGGTGATGAATGTTATGCTTTATATATCTCGTACCTTCTATAGGAAAGAAACAAAGTGTTATGGGCAAATATATGAAAAAAAAAAAACGACCTTTGGTGTACTATTTCCATACACGCTTAGCTGATGCTTGACCACCGGGAGTCTCTAAGAAATAATCAGGAACAAAAGGAGCCAAGATACTTCCTTTGAAATGCTATGGAATCAAAGTAGGCTGTGTTTGACGTCCATTTCCAGGCATGCTGATGAGCCTGAGGATGGAAAGTAATACATAGGGATTTCCTTCCCTTCCACAGTAAAAGTCGTAGGAACTTTGAGTGGAGTCACCTGCTCTTTATAGAGATTGATAATGTCCATGAGAGGATGCGGAATTTCCACCACCTCGTCGGCCCCCACCAGCACCGTCGTAGGCACCTGGCTCGTCTACGTGCTCGCAACGTGGTCCAAAGAGAACTTGAGACAAGACGGTAAAGCCCTCGATGAGAACAGAATCGTGGTCGTAGATTCATCACTGGAGACGGGCGGGAGGTGTCCCAATATTCGTGCAAGCACTTTTCGTAATTGCACTCTTCCTGCCCATACGAGTTCGACGCAGATCCCTATGATGTCAGTCCGTAGCACTCACCACCCCATCCGAACTCGTCGAGCAACCTGTAAGTTCAGGAGGATGTTCATCCCTGTTGGCGCCTTCTATCAAAATATCATCCACGTCGACAAGAATCGAGATTGATATCGCGGCCCAGAATGTTTACCACATGTGATTTAGCAGCAATCTTGTACGCCATCGACAACACAGCACCATGGAGATTCGAATGCTTCACACCCCTCGTAGTTCGCAATCACCGAAGTGGAATCCTATGATTACGACTCTGTCCGTGTTTACTTCCGCCCTCCAGAGCCAGAGGTGAAGTTGGCAAAAGAGATAGTTGGAGAAGATGACCTCACTTTCGACTTGGCTTCCTTCAAGTTCATCATATAAAAGGCAGATCCGTTGTCATGTTGACAACTTCGTGATGTTCCCCAATTCGTCCAATGCCGATGATACACTTTTCGACACCATGTTTATTCTGAAAGACTCGGACGTGCATACGTCTGAAGACATACTTTTCACTAGAGCTGACAATGATCAGCGACTCTAGGAAAGCGCTTCTGCACTATGTGGATACTAGTGCTCACCACAGGCCTTCAGTTTGACTGACCATGTACAGCTGTTTTCATAACGATAGGCCCCTTCGAATTCCGCTTGTTTGGTGTGATACAGTATCCGCGATGCCGAGCTTGCCGCAGAGCTGCTCCTGTATTCTCCCTCTAGGAGAGCTCGAGAATTGATTTAAGACTTGTACTCGTCACCAAGAAGTATCTATCCACAATATTAAGACCCCAATAATCCATCGAGGGAGAGTTTCGAAATTATTTAAATGACCTTCGAGTGGAGGGAGGAATGAGGACATACCGTTTGCATTGAATAATAAAGTCACGATATCTCGTACGACTCGTTCCACTCAAGCTACTTGCTACTTGCAGACATCTCAGGGAGAAATTACAGAGATAGGAATAGCCGTGTTCATTTCCAAGAATCTACGGCAAGCTCGGCATCGCGGATATCACACGAAACAAGACAAGCGGAATTCGAAGGGGCCTATCGTTATGAAAGCGGCTGTAATGACCGCTTTGCCAACCTTGAAATTGTGGAAAACGTCTACATACGTCATTATTCTCAAGTACGACGATAGTACGCCTTACACCAATACCATGAACCATCTTCAGCTAGATCCGTATGAAGAATGGAAATAGCCCAATGTTCTCAAAACGACCTGAAGACACTTACCACTATGTAGCCATAGTAGCACCAATCTATCGTGTACCACGGGGTCATTGACTGCTCAATCAACGATGAAGATGGCATGGCCTATCATAGAAACATGGAAACTTACCTCGTCTAGTTCAGTCGTGCTCGCCATCAACAAGACCATTTGAACAACTAATGCATTCTCGCCTTCTTCCTGGTTGTTCCATTGCCCCCAGTAGTCTGGCCATACGGGCCACCTCCGCTCAAGCTTGCAAAACTAGCTGTACTTCCTGGCTTCGACTGGGATTGTCCAAAGGGAGGGCCACCGTGGGCACCGTGATGCGAGGTATTGGGTGCAGCAGCAGGCATCATCGATGGTGCTTCATCTTGTGTGATTCGCCGATGTGGGGGTATCTGGCTTGCCGGTATACTTTGGAAGACACTATGAGGCAGGTTGAGTCAACTGCGCGAGGAATATTATAATACACACTTTCGAGTGGGCTTTGGATCCTCGTTGAACCATTTATGTTGGAGTGCTTCTTTCGCCGTAAGTCGTCTGTCGGGATCATATGCGAAAAGTCGACGCAGAAGGTCGTAGCCATTAGGTGTACGTATTCTGGATTGAGTCCACTCGTGTAGTCGATCCGTGAAGCTTTCAAAAAGAGTAAGTTGAAGCTGATGTAGTGATTCATTGGAACACTCACAGGTCCAATCGTTTCATATTGTGGTATTCAGGCATATCCATGACACCTGGCCAGTCTCTCTCTGGGGCAATGGACGTCAGACATGACTGTGTTCAGTTATAATAGGGCGATCAAAACCGGACCATTTGGCGTCCCCAAAATTTCAAAGATTTTTAACAACTGATCACGCTGGAATGGTACATTCTTCTTCGAGTCCAACTTGGCCTCTTCACCTTTGAATATAGGTCGCAAACTTGCCAGCTCTGCCATGACACACCCGACAGCCCAGCAGTCGATTGCTTTGTTGTAATGCTTAGCGCCTAAGAGAAGTTCTGGAGCACGATACCATATAGTGACTACAACCTTGTCGCCCACGAAGAGCGGCTGAAGAGGCTCGTATATTAGTCTCGCTAGTCCTAAATCTCCGATCTTGACAATTCCACTTGACGTGATCAAGATATTAGCGGGTTTGAGGTCGCGGTGCAGGATGTGGCATGAATGGAGGTAGAGGAGCCCGTTCAAGAGTTGGTATATGAGGGATTTGAGAAACGGCATTGAGGGCATGTTGCGGAGGGTCTGGGAGCAGTGATGTATAACTTGCTATGAAATGTATTCTTAGTTTTCTATTTTTGTACGGACAATCAAGTACCACTTACAAGAAAATCATGCTCTGCATAGTCGAAAACCATATAGATGGATTTATCTTCTAGTATCACCTCCTTCAACGCAACAACGTTTTCATGGTCAATTTCTCTATTCAGCTATGGACGAAAACTAAGGAAAAGGATGCACGGGTATCTCCTGAACTTTGTAAAAACTCACAGCAATCTCACGAATCGCGCTCTGGCTAATGCCAGTATAGGTAATGACGTCCCCTTCCTTGTCAGGTTTGAATTTCTTGATAGCATGGATTTTGCCGTCTTCATCTAGGCTTTGTGCCTTGTAGACCCGTCCATAGGTCCCAGAAGAGATAAACCCAAGAATGTTGTATTTTGAGGTGACAGTGCGACGAGCTGCATCGCGTTTTGCGCGATACATTCGCATAGGATCATGTTGGAGGATGTTGGATGACCATTCATCGAGCATCGGAAATGAGAGTTACTGGACGCGAGGCGGGTAGCCAGGGTCAGGTCATGGTTCAGTGAGTTAAAGAACTGATGCAACCTTTCAAATGTTCTTGGGTCATTGACTTGACTGACCGTGGGAACTAACTTTGTTGACGTTGTATTTAAGATGACAGAAAAAATCATCTATTCAAGATTGTACAAGCCAACTCCCGCAATGTGAACTCGATTCCACAAAGTTATGACAGATCTCATACTCAACAGACCAAGGAGAAAAATATCAAGATCTCGGAATTTACTCTACCACCACTTCCTCGATCTGCTCGATAACCTCATCGATCCACACCTCGATCTCCTCCTTCTCCTCATCGTGTTTCCCATGCTTCTTACCCCTCTCCTCAGCGTGCTCCTTCTTGCAGTTCGCGCGCCACTTGTTCCATTCGTCCACGAGGCGTTTGCGAAGCGCGATAAGCTCAGCGCTGACGTTGCTCTCCTCCGCCGCGTCCTCTTCTTCAAAGGTCCGACTGTACTCTTTGAGATTCTTACGGATCTGCTTCTGCTGTTCCTTGGTGAGGAGTGTGGGAGGACGAGGACGCCAGATGAACTGCTTGAACCGATCTTGGATATTTTTAACAATCTCCTGACCGCGGAAGTCCCAGATGGCATAGCCATTCTCAAGCTATCACAAGAAACAGCAGCAGTCAGTAAAGACACATGAGAGGCATGAGACGACGACATACATTATGCGTCCAAGCACTCGCGCTTGTCGCAAGGTGGCGTCCACTCGGGTCCCACTCAACATCCGTAACACCATAATGATCGCCAGTACCCAAAAGCTGGATGCCACTTCCCCACTCCTCCTTGGACACCTCCCTCCTGCCGGGCTCCTCAACCGTGAAATCGAGATCCCAGAACTCGAGCTCCGACTTGCTGGACGAGCCGACGGTGGCGAGGACGACGTGGCGGCCGCGCGGGGACCAGCGGATGGCGTTGCTCGTGCGCGTAGGGAGCGAGCGGAGGAGCCTAAAGTCGTTCTTCCCGCCCGCGCGCTCGAGCTGGTAGAAGCTGACGTCGGTCTTGATGGTTATGCCCGGCCCGGGGTTGCCTAGATTGGGGTCGTTGCTCGAGATGATGGCGAACCGCTCGCCTTTGGGTTCCCAGGAAAACTCGGTGACGGTGTCTGTTCAATGGTGTCAGATGAGCGGCGGCTGATGACGGAGACGGACCTTTTAGTTCGATGACTTCGACTGGGTAGTCTTTTTCGCGCACTCGGAAGATCTCGAGGTTGCAGAAAATGGACTTTTTAGTCTTGGTGTGACGGTCGACTTTGACGCAGAGGAAGTCGCCCTGGTTTTGCCAAAAGAGTTTACACTGTGCAACGAATGAGTGACCAATGACTCGTCTGATAACGAGCAAGGACCAACCTCGGTGACATTGAAAAGATTTTTCTGCCGCAGGATGGTGCGGCTCGGGAAGGCGATGAGCGTGACACGCGCAGGCTGATTTTCCATTTCCGGCGTCCAATACGCCAACATATTCTCGCGCGCCTTCTTCGATTTGCCCGCCTCCCCAGCCTTCACATCCTCCTTATCCTTATCACTCAGCGGACACCACTCAAAGTCCTGTACACCCTCAATCTTCAGACTCTTCTTCCCATGCAGATGCATACCAGGGACCTCGTACACGCTGATCATCTGCCCGCGCGTCAGGCGAGCGACGAACTTGTCGTCGGGGCTCCACTTGAGCGCCGGCCAGTGGATCTGCTTCTTGTTCGTCGGCGTCTCGCCATCGACGAGGGTGGAGAACGTCCGGAGGAGGTGCCCCGATTTGATGTCCCACACGGCCATGTTGTTGCCCTCGTCTTCGGGCGAGAGGTACTGAGGCCCCTGTTTCGCGCCCTCGTGCACGACGATGGGCTCGTTGGACCACGTCACGAGGTACTGTTCGCAGGGCGAGAAGTCGATGAGTTTGACCAGTGGATGCGCGAATTGTTGTTGTAGTTTCCAGGAGGAGCCGCCCCATATGCGCACGCCTTGCCGGTGGAGAGTCGCGATGTAGGTGCCCAGGGGAGACCATGCGACATAGAGGAAGGGTTCTTTCCATTCCTGCGCAGAATGAGTCGTGCCTGAAGGATACTAGAAAAGCGGGAAACTTACGGGTTTGAAGGCTAGTTCGCTTTGCGATGGTTTTCCGTGCCAGTAAATCTCGACATCCTCGTGGCGATAGGTGACATATTGATCACGTCCTTGGGGGTCACCGAGCCATGCACGTAGATGTTCCTACACAGCTCAGTCGACATTACATAGTAGGTAGAACAAATCACACCTTTGGTTTAAATTCCTCGTATTTGGGATCAGTATATGACTCGTCCATATCCGCATATCCCGCAATATCAGTAAATCTATTAAGCTTGAAAGTGTGCTTCGAGTCGAAAGGGTGGTTGTTGACGACCGAAAGCGCCAAAGTCGCATCGTCGGCGGTGCGGAAGTCCACAAAAGCATAACTACAGCACGTTCAGTTAGTCGAGTGACACCAATTGAAAAGGCGAATAAATACCCCTTGCTCTTTCCCGTCGCGTCGTTCCACGGCAGAAAGACGTCCTCGGGCTTGATTGTGACGCCTTTACGGGCAAACTCTTTGCAGAACTTGGTCAGAAGACGCTCGCGCTTGGATTCGTCGATAACAGGGACGCCGTCGACGACCAGAGTCGTGTCGAACCCATCGTCGTGCTGGACCTTGTACCTAGTTTCCAATCAGTCTATGAGCCAGAAAGCAGCCGAGCCAGTCGATAACGCACTTCTCCTCGATGTCTGTGTAGTCGATGTCGTCCACAGCTGCTGCGTGGGCAGGCATTTTTTGGGTGTGGTTTGTGTGCAATTGTGAAATGAAAATTCTGGAGTTTGCAGATCGTGGGAATTGGATACCAAAAGCGGTTGTCAGTGAGCGACCTGCGTTCACAGCTCTTGAACGTGAACAGCGACCGCCAGTCCTTCCAAGCGGCTGTTCGTCGTCGTCGTCGTCGGTCATGATGCACCCTGAAAAGTCCCCGGAGAGCTTCATGTTCACCGTTGGCAAGCTCGGTACGTGTACTTGTTTTCGTGGATACGTGTCTCTGACGCCTTGCTAGATGCCGGAATGGCAGTAAGTGTGGACCTTGGGAATGGCAAGTGAATGGCTCATTGCGGCTCTTGTAGATCCTGCTCGGTGAACGGGCTCATTTGATCGAGTTTCCTTCTATCCTACTCCCTCCTGGAGCCACAACGGGCTCCATTGTCAATATCGCGGTCCACAGGAACGTCGCGGAGGAAAAGAAACGCGATGCAGAGTTCTGGGCGCTCCAGGACGACATATTGAATGAGTTTGGTGTGAAATCTCCCGAGCCACCGATCCTGCAGGTGCGTTGAGACGCGACCGACTCGATGTGGTTTTGACTTTCCGCTCGCGTTGGCAGCTGCGTAATGTTACTCAGACTTCGGTCACACTCGAATGGCCAACTATCCAACTTGCTACCGCCAAACTTCGCTCGCTCGACATATACCGCAACGGCCAGCGATTGGCGTCTATACCCTCCCCCCACACCAATACCTCGACCAAAATGTCTGGGCTTGAGATAAACATGGAGTATTCTTTCCAGCTCATTCTTCGTACGACTGCAGGAACGTTACCCTCGAACATGCTTCGCGTTCGCACACATACGATGACAGACACCTCTGGCATATCGGTCTGCTTCGGGAACGTCCAGGATTCGGTGCTGCTTGAGAACGCCAAGGTGGCGCTGAGGGAAATGAACGCAAAATGGAGCGACAAGATCCAGATTGACACTACACATTTCGTATGTACTACCCCGGCCGCTACGCCCTCTGGTGCCCAGGCGACAGGCAACACAAGCGGTGCTCCCGGAGTAGAGTACCAACGCGCACTGCAGCTCAGCATCCCCGTCGTCCAACCGCACTGGATCTTGGCCTGTCACTCAGAAAAAAGGTGCTTCCATTCCGCTTTCTCTCATAACAAACACGTTGAACACCATTGCATAGGATGGTCCCAATCGCAACGTTCTACCTCGGCGCCACCTCCCCGCCGAGCTCCGCCGTCTTCAACCGCGCACAGTCCATGTCCCAGACCTTCCATTCTCAGTCAAGCGCGAGCCCTCCCCCGAACCAATCCAAGCAATCTCTCAACCGCGCCTCGATGCCCCCGCCAGCACGCTCGCCGGACGTTCTCCCCAGCCAGACGTCACCCTTCCTCAACCAAGGCGGGAGCCCACCCGCGCAAGCTAAGCCGGTGGCGTTTGAGGCGACGCCGGAGGAACCAAGGGAGGACAATGACGCGGAGGAGGTACAGCTGCAGCGCGCCACGAGCGCGAATACGAACACGAACACGAATACGACAACCGTTGCAGCTACGGTCCCGGCTGCGGGTGCAAGCACAAGCACAAGCACAAGCACAAGCAACGACCACAAACGCAATAGCTCCATGAACCACAACTTCAAGTTCCCCACCCCC